>JAQGCN010001129.1:0-11495 GCA_034699725.1 Friesea truncata | reverse complement strand
ACCAACGGTAGGATTATCTACCAGAGTCAATGAATGAAAAGGGTTTGCATAATAATTAACGCAATATAAAACAAAAAACTCAAAAAAAGAAAGAACCTAAACACCATGGATATGTATTTATATATAAAAATTTGTAATTACGTGTAACAAATTTTGTCGTTTCTTCAATATTACATTTACAACTTTATTATTATCCAAACGTAAACCAGAAGGTTTAACACTTATAAACTTTATGTAAAAGTCAACCTTGTACAAAATGAATGTTTCAATTCCTACAAATATATTATCATGATTTGATGACCTTGTAACTTTATGAATAATTGTATCCACTGTTTCAACATATCGTTCTTTATGTACATCTCTTATAAGTAGTAAAATATCTTTCATTGTAATAATATGAATTTTTACTTTTGTAAACATAATATTTCTCATATTTTTTCTATAAACTTTTTCCAGAATAGAATAATAAACATGTGGATGAATATTTTCAGATTTATCGTATTTTTCTGGTAAAATATGAAAATGAGTAATATTTCTTATATATTTTAATTTGAAAGTGATAATGTTGTAAATTCATCTTATTTTTATGTTGACGTAAGATAATAGGTAAGGATATTGTATTGTGTTGAATACTATCGTTTCCATATAAATGAAGAAATATCAAAGAGGTATTGTAAGATAAAAGAATAGCTTTAAAATTCTGAATTTGAATATTAGTTTTAGCATATACACTAGTGAATACAGTCAAAGATACACAAAACAACACTGCCAAATTCATTGCATTCTAGAAGTTAAATATTGCTTGTTAAAGGCAGAAATAGTGTAAGGGCAACAAATGAAGCAAAAAAGAATAAACAAGAAGTAAATTGAGCAAAATGTTTTGTTTGTCGATTAATTATAGATGATGGCTTTTTTTCTGTTTGTATCTATTGTTGTTTTACACTAGATAATAACACCAAAGCATGACAAAATTGTTATGTTTTTGGCATGTACGTATGTAAATTAATAATTATTTGCTGTTTACTCATCGCAGTTATTATATGAAAAGAAAACGAGTCCAAAGTATATATATTTTATGCAGTAAAACGATTTTTAAAAACGAACGTTCGAACGCAAATTGAAATCAAATTCACTTTTATCTTACTTCTATTTTTGTATCTCTTTCCCTCATGTAAAATGTGACTGCGATAATTTTATTTATTTGTTCATTTATGAAATATTAATTACATGTGTCTTATTCTTTCATTACTAAACTTAATAAACGTCAATGCAGAAATCCGTCATTATTTTATATGGAGTCAAATTGCAGACTTCACCTTTATAAGAATTTACTATTAAACTGTTACTATTCGAAATGGTTATTGGCAAGGACAGGAAATTATACTCTAAGCTGCTTAATTCGTTTTCAACATAAGTAATTCATAATTTCACCAAGAATCACTTCTGGTGTATCAATCTTTAAAAAGGTTATAACAAAATATCATGAGATAAACTCAAATAGAATTAATTATAAAAAACATATGACAAATTTATTTGTAATTATTACTTTTGTAAACATAATGTTTTACCTTAACTCTGAACTCAGGTCTCATAACAATCATATAAATATTCGGAAAATTATTCAATGATGTATCTTTATAATTTTCTGTTATAATGCGGAAATAAAACAAGAAGAGACATAAAAGAAAAGACTGAATTGAGGAATGAATACGTTAATTACAGATTATTTAATTTCTGTTGTACATCTTAAGAACAACATAATATAAAACCAGAATCGATATTACCTTACCCAATTTGTATTTTATTCTATCACAACAGCATAATTGAATCAAAATATAGCTATATTTATTATATTGTATTTTATCCAAGCAATAAACCATAATCCAATTCCACCTATTAAAATGAAATCTACTCCAATCTTTCCTCCTGTAAACTGCATTCATTTTAGTTTATATGAAATATTAATGCATTTTTATGTGTCTTATTTTAATTACTAAACGCTTACCCAGAAATCTGCCATTATTAAGTAGTGAAAGCTACTTTATTTTAAATAAAGTCAAATGGAAGACTATAACACATTCATAGAATTTAATATAAAACTGTTGCTATTCGCATTGGGTGCTATCACGGATAGAAAATTATATATTCAATTTTACCTAGAATTACAATTTCTGCCTGTTCGATTTTACCTTGAGCTGAAAATGAAAAAGTCAATAAAATATAAATAAATCAAGAGAATTATTCCACCTTTTCGATTTTTTTCAACCCGAATTCCAGACATTGATTGATCATTTTTCATGAATTGATCACTGAATTAGTGCAAAGGAAATTGTAAATTAGTAATCTGAATTTTTTGTTAAAATTACATGGATACTTGTCCCAGTTATTTAAATTGCTTGAAAAAAGTTTTCAAGGTTATATTTTTAATATGCATTTGGTGACTAATAAAACTATTTGTATTGAATGTTTCTTCTTTATTACTAAAAATAACAAATAAAAAAATACCAAAATTAAATTAAGGATGCATGAATTTTTAAAGGGTAACACTTACAACACAATTTAAGGAAAAAATTTTTATGGAATTTTTTAATTGAACGATTATACGCAAGAAAACGTTAAAATTTGTTTTAAAGAATATGAATGAACGATGAAAGTAACCCATATAAATACACACATTATGTAATTATTTTATATTATTTTACTTGTAATTGTGACTATAAATGCTAATATCATTCTTGCGACTTGAAGTGAGAATGAATACGACAAAAAAATAAAAAATACTCGACCACCTTATTACTTTACTTGAACAACCAGGTAACATTGAACTAGAATTTGAAATCATGTGGAATTTCTTTATAAATTTAAATTTTAACCATGAATGTTTTAGTATAGGAATAGGTAATATCTAATGAGAATTTCAGATGACCAAGGTGCATTGAAGGACCATGCAAATGTGAGGCACCGTCATTTGCCATAAACTGTTATAAATTATCACTTAAAATTATTCCAGAAAAACAAAGGATACCAATGGATGTGTATACTCACTCTGTAAGATATCTGAGGCAGGAAAAAGACAAAATGTAAAAACTACCCCTGTATTGAGTGATCGATCTGAAAACTCAAAATCTCCGGATAAAATATTCGAAAGATTTCAAAAACTCAAATTCACGATTTCTCTTTGTTAGATGCGAATATAATAATTTGATGCAGTAAAAAGCTAGAGTTCATTTCTAATTTAGGATTTTTATTACCGGCGGAGCCAAAATTTGGGTCACACTGTAATATTCAGCAGATTACTTTGATATGGGTATACGGTAAAACCCTATCCTACCTCATTTTTATTCACATTCGTCCATTAATGGCAAAAAATTTGAAAACCTGAGAAATCATTTTTACGACTTTTGTGAAAATTAAAATTAGTTTATTCTAGTCCTTGTTGCTAAACAGTACTTCTTAACAATGAGTTTACGTGAAAATGTACGAGTTAATATCATTTTAAGTTGGATATGTTACATAAGTAAGGAAGCCACAAACTTTCTAAAGTGGGATATACTAAAGTACTGTGATTTTTCCTTTCATTATAGCCCTAACTTGGGTACTTCAAACTTGAATTATAAAAACGCAGCATTTCTGATAACAGAAAAAACAAGGGCTCAAAAAGTATACAGAGGTATTTCCATTCTAATCCATATCTTTATTACAGCTTTAGCTACCTTTAACATCCTAAGGGACTTTAAATGTGAAAACCTCATAAATGTCGTCTACAACATTCCCTGCATTTTATTAGAAGCAGTATATCAAGCAGCTTCTCTAACATTCTCTTCTAGTTTAGAAGAGTTTGTTAATCTATGGAAAGAAATTGTCAACCAAAAAGGTAAACATAAATATTTGACAAAAGTAACAAAACAATAAATAAAAGTTACAGCAAAAACGAAGAAACTTACCTTAACACTCTCTTTTAAAATCCGCATGTTGTTAGAATATTACCTCTTCCCGCAAAAATGAAGAAGGAAGTAGAGCTTTCGGGTTCAAATAGAGCACATTTAATTGCATTTGTATGTTTATATCCTAGATAACATGAATAAACAGAATACATTTGCCAAAGCAATAATCAGAATTTTAGTCGGATGCAACTCGTTTGCAATCACTGTTGCCATCATGCAAGCTGCGTACGTGAACGTATGTGTACGGGATTTTGCAGTTGAAATAAAAATAATATTGTTACTCATAATCCTCGTCTTCGGCCACTCCGTCATCTACATTGGAGTAATTATCCTCCCAGCATCAGTGTTAGAACTTAACGCGTTATTCTTGATGATGAAATCATGGTAAGAAAACTTATAATAAAAAAGGAGTGAAGTATTATTACTTTTACGGCTCATAACGATCTGAGCTTTTTTTTCAATCGATATTACCTAAAACGATTATAAAAACAACTTTAACTTAAGCACTAAATATAATAAGCAACGCGTAACATACTGAGAAATGCTTATATTAAAACATATAGCTGAATAATATTACAACGTTAATATATAATAAATAACGTATATTAAGTTGAGCATTGATTTGTTCATATACATTCAGCATATCATATATACGCAGACGAAAAAATAAATAGAGAAGGTGGTAAAACAAACATATGTGTTACGAGTGAATATAATTGGGTACAAATCTTTTGCAAGTACTAAGCATAAATTCAAATCATAAATAAATATGTTGCTTAAATATGTTGTTGTTTGTAGCACTGATGACCTAAACAAGGAGATGATCAATCCAGTAGAATTAATGAAGAAATATAAACCACTTCAGATTCTGATAACAACGTACAACAATATATACGGAGTTTACTTTATTCCCATTGCGAGTGTATCATTAACTATAGTCTTGTCAATAAGCGTCGTCATGCTTATTTCTAATGTGAATTTCTTTCAAAAAATATTTTTAATGTCTTACATTCTAGAAGCTTTAATTTTATTAGTCCTAGCTAGCTTAGTTATGTGTAAAATCCATGAGCTTTCTTTAATATTCCTCAAAAAATTCAACAATATGGAAGCAGAAAAAGGCTTGGCGTATAATATAAAGATCATAAAGAGTTTAGCTCCTCTTAAGGTGAACGTGGGACAGCTCTATTTTATGAACAAAGAGAAAAAGCTGTTTCTAGCAGATCTAATAGCCAATTGTGTCGCTAATTCTTTTGTTTTGTTTAAAACTATGCATATAATTTAAACTAATAATAAATTAAGTTAAATAAACTCAACATAAAATCCATTCAATTTAGTATATATTTTCGTTTAACCGTAGAGACATCCTTAGTCCAACTTTAAAATAATAGAAAGTTATACGGAAATATAACATTAAAAGCAAAGCTGAACATTCAAATTAACTTAAGCTTTTTAAAACGAACTATATTTAAGATTATCAAAACTTGCATAGTTTTCAATGTATTTCATCATCACAGTTTATACTAGGTAGGTTTACTTATGTTACTTCTAAATACTATCTTAAACAATGGCATTGAAAATATTGATTATTTTTGTTTTGCTACCTCCAATATTTTGGTTATATTCTGGTATAAAATACATTTGAAACACAAAGTTTTTTTCATTGGAATTAAAATATGTACCATTTTATTACCCACCTGCGATTAATATAAATTTTTATGGTCTGATCCTTCAAACAAAGCAATAGGAAGTAGGAGGGTTAGTTAAAAGTGAATATTATAGTATAGTCGACAATATAATTTTTTCAGATAATCGAAAAAGTAGTCTAAATAAATTATTCATTCCCTTCAACCTTTCCTTATTGATTCCTTTAATCAAACTAACTTATCATTTTTATTATTTAGACGATTGGATGAACGGAAGAAAATAACTAAAAACAACACTTAGGCTAAAAACATGAAATATATATGAAATGTCTCTCATTTTCCAGTTATAAATAAAATAAGCATGGTGGTTTGTTTGTATCTTTAAGTTAAGTCTTAAAGATCATAATCTTAAAAAATTTTAAAGTATAATAAAGTCTCATAAAGTCTTGAGTCTTAATTTAAGTTTTGAAAATACTCAAAAGCACATCAGGTTCACGCAACTCTTCTACTTCAAAACATTTGTCACACAAACATGTTTGGAAGCATAGGGTTTTATCCATGAACAATTTACTCACTACATTTAACGTGTTAACGTGTTGCATTTCGTTTGCAACGTGTGAAACAGCAAATGCAACGTGTTGCTTGTCATTTTCACCGTGTTGAATGTTATTTTCAACGTTGCATGTTATATTAAACGTGTTGCATGCCATTTTCAACGACTTGTCGTTCATTTAAACGCGTTGCATTTCATTTTTAACTTGTGGCAATTCGTTTCCAACGTGTTGCATCACATTTTCAACGTGTTGCAATCATCTTACCATGGCGTATTCATAGGTTACCAATTCATGGCTTTACAGCACAACTAACAATCTGTCTGCGGGTTCTGCGGATTTACTACGTATTTTTTCACTACCAATTTCCTTCAATACTAAATTCTCGTAGAGAATCCCCTTCCCCATTCTGATTATTCTGTATTATTACGAGAATAATGAAATAATAATAGTATGAAAATAAAGGAGTTTTTTTTTAGATCTAGACTTGAGTTTGGCTCGCGCCAAGCAGATTTGCTATGTGTGTAAAGGCAAAAAATAGCTTATCTCCTTGGCGCGAAGTCTACAACAGGTTCAAATGAACAGTAAAAGATTTTATATAATTGTTTTATGTTTAGTGTTATTTATTAATTTATAATTTTAATGTATTCTTTCAGAAAATATAATTATAGCTCAATTTAAAATATGCAAATTATTACTATGTATTAGCGTTGTGCTTTTTTGCAGCAGTGACTAATGCCAAAATCAAAGTTTTAAAATATCTCGATGAATTTCCGTACTCATTTTTTATTTTTAGCACCATTTCTTTATCGGCTTCACTACCATTAACGTTATTCTCCAGCTGCCAGGCGATGCCAATGTCTAGCACCGTTCCACGTATCCATGCAGTGTTCATTTGTTGTCCTTTCGTTGAATTAATTAGTTTATCTAATTCCCGTAGCTCACTTTCCAACCAAGCGCCTATCATTATTTTGACGTTAAATTTATTAAACAAATCCAATATTTTTACTGCATCTTCTTCTTTTCCAGTTGCAAAATGCTGTTGTAAGATGCTTTGTATTTTATTTATTTCCTTCGTAGTAGACGGAACGATAGCCCGGAACTCTTCACCAAGTATATGATCAGGATATCCATGATTTACAATTTCCAAAAGAATGGCAATATGACTCCCAAATTCGCCGGAACGGATATCCTCAACAATTTGCTTGTAGTTGTAATCGAGTAAATCATCCGTAAGACATCCTACTGTTATAGCAAGATCAATGGTCCTGTAGTAGGTGTCCAGATCCAGCTCTGGAGAATAGTAGCAAGCAGCGAGACGACCCAAATCCATCAAATATCGAAGAAAGCAATAAGCTCGAAACCATTGAAATTCGTAGTATGTGTTGATTCCCATTTTTTTAAGTGGAATTTCTTCTGGATTCCCTGCAAGTTTTTCTTGAGATCCAGGTGACGGTGGAAATTTAGCAATAGCAATGTGTTGTATTCCACGTAAAACTTTAGAGTTGTACAAAAAATAATAAGTGGTGTGATGATCATACATTAAAGATTTGGCTAGCATTTCCTCTTTCGCAGGATGATGATCAGGGATGTACTTTTTGAGTAAAAGATGAGCCATTTGACCCATTAATATCCCATCGTTCATGTAGGACTTTGGATGAGCTGTATGATATGCCTCCTTTTGATTTCTCATATTGTTGCCATCTAGCAAGTCATCAAAAATAACAGCTCGATTTGTTAGCATATCCGCTGCTAGTCCTAAAATATAGACTAAGTGCATATGCTCAGGAGTCTGAAATTCAGGACATGTTAATCTTCTGTACGTATCGCACACAATAGCTATGCTGTATCCTTTTTCCCAGCTCATATAACTTGCAACATGCGGCATCCATTCAGCATTAAAAGACTCTAAGAATGGTGTTTGATTTTGATCGGAATTAAGATGAGGAGGTCCAACATATCGTTCACCAGCGTATCCACCTCCTTTGGGCAAGAAGTCCAGATCTTGGACAATATCCTTTAGAATTCCAAAAGCATTTTCAACATCTGTTTTTATAGCATTCTGGAAGCTCGGGTCCGTGTGGTGGGATATGTTTAAATTTGAATTGCAAAGAAAGGCTGTTCTTGTGGCATTTGCAATTGGAAAACTAAGCTTTAAACTGGCTCTGAAAATTTGATCAAATAAATGAGTTATTAATCATAATTCTTAGATGCTGGTTATAAATACGCGAAATTACCTTTGGAAATCCATTTTAAAATATTGCACACACTGTAATTGTGTTGAAATTTAAAACATAAAAAAAGTTATTCTGAGAATAAGTAGAAATAATAAGGTAACTTTTAAACTATAGCCGAGTCCACTTTCTATTTCTAACAAAGGACCATTAAACAAGAAGGCTACAAATCGGCTTCTCTTATACAATACAAGGTTATACAATACACAGTGTGTAAGTTTTGGTTGTAGTAGCAATCCAATTTATTTTTATATAACCATTCAGATTAGCGTTATAATTGTAATGAACTTTATCTCAAAATTAAGAATATATGCTTAAACGCTTCACTTAAATAAAATATTACGCTGTCGATGGATAATAAAAACTTAATCGATTGATTGGATTGAAAATATTTGTCTTCTTATCTGCTTAAATGTGATTAATAATAATTAAACAATAATAATAATTGAATGAAAATTGAATATTTTTTAAAATCTTATTAATTATACAATTATTCATTTGAATAATTGCTATATAGCGGTTGAATAAACCATCTATTTTTCTTCACACCACTCATTTTCTTTCTTAATTTGTTCGATTTCCTCTTCAGTCAGATCACACTCGATGTTGAAAGTTTTCCTGATCTCTTCTGGTGTCTTCCCTTTGATCATATTTGCAACAGTCTTGCATGAAACATCAAGTAATCCTTTGATATCCAAGTAGTTTGCAGCCTATGATACAAAATTATATTAATTTCTTGTTACAGATTTATAATTTTGATTTTAATTTAATTACCAAAATAATTTCAAACAAAGTCCCTTGATCCACTTTTAGGAAATCGGCGTCCCAGCTGCTAATATCATCCGTCCTTTTTTCTTCATTTTCATCGTCGTCCTTAGGTGGGGGGTCATCCTAATCCAACAATAAAATAAAGTTAAAAATAGAATTTTAGAAAGGACGCTATATGCTCTCTTTGCTTCGGGGTAGCGTCGGTCTATATTTAATATAACCCTTCACCAGGTCATGAATACTAAAAATGAACTTGTAAATTAATCAATTACCTTATGATGAGTAGCCCATTCAATGACTTTAGTAAGAATCGTTGACTTGACATTGGAAAGAGGAATTGTCTCTTCATCATTTTCTTCAGTACCGAGTTCATCCAGCATCGTTTTGATTGTCTTGGAGCATTGGATGATTTTCTGCTCAACTGGAAATACTTCTCCGTCAGCACTCTTCAATTTTAGCACAGACATCTTCAAAATTAAGAACAATCTAATGTTAATCAATTAGTTTTTGAACTTTAATTTGAGAAAAGATTTAAATATGCACTCTTGCTGCTTCAACGCTCGCTTGTTTCTGACTGAGTAGATAAATGAAGTGGAAGAGGAAGCGTGATGATGATGAATGATGTGTTTGGTAAAGGAAAGTTCAAGAAAGCCAACCGAAAGGCGCAAAACGACAAACTAAAAATATAATTACTTTGGGACGAGTACTGAGCTTAGGTGAGATGGGCTGTGATGATTAGAAAGCATTTGGCTGACAGAATTTAACAAATTAATTAAATAAAACAAACATTTATTATTCTTATTGATTATTTTATTTATTGCTTTTTAAATTTTGATAGGCTGAGTTCATTTCTAACGAAATACCAATCCAACTTATAAGTTAATTAATTGATGTGTTGAACAACTTTGCAATGGTTAGCTCTCCTGCAAATGCCACGTTACAGATGCAAATTAAAACCGCATATACTAAAAATGCTGTCAAAATATTTGATGATAATTTCAAAGGCTTAACGGGTGAATTCTCAGAATCTTCTACTGGTATCTTTTTTGCAATTTGAACTATTTTACTAGGATGTTTTAGTCTAAATAAGTTCTTCAGCATTTGAAATATTCCATTAGTCAGTAAATCCCGTAGTCTTCTGTAGGCGATTCTATTTACAATACTATAATGTGGTCCATGAGTTTTAAAAGCCCATGCATCCCATCCAGGATACAGTTTATCTTTTCCTTTTGAAAACTGTGGTGAGCCAGGTTTACTATGCTTTGCATAAAATACAAAATCATCTAATTCTTCTTCGTAGTCAATATATGCTGTTCGATCACAAGTTGGTGATAACACATTTACTGCAAAGTATTGTAAAGTTTGAGATGGATAAAAATCTGTTTCTGAAAATGTTAGCAATATTGAGTTATTAAATCCTTTAGTAATTTCTTTCTTTTTTTCCTTTGATAGAACTAAATAATATTTTGAGTTGAACCTGGTATCAAGTACTGCTCTTGTTATATTAAAAATACTGTCTCTAATGTTTTTGGATAATAAGAATTTATAGAAATTTCCTCTGTGTTTTTCGTACATTTTAAATAACTCATCCAGTTGGACAAAGATTAGATAATCGTTGATTCATTTTAATTGATATCATCATTTTTTAGTTCTTTAAACAATTTATTTGGCTATAGCTATATATAATTCGATGCAATGATTCCGCAAATTCGTGATCTTTAGGGTAACACAAACATGCTATGAAACCTCCATCCATTCCTTGAAAAACTCCATACATCCATGTTACTTCTTGGGCCCAATACAGCCTATTAAAAAGTTTAGTACCTGACATAAATAAGAAACTTTCCATGTGATTTACTGCTGTCCATTTACCAAATATTTGCATAGGAGATGTAAGCTCAGATACAAAAACAGCCTTATACAAACTTACTAAATTTATTTGTATAAGTATCATCCAACCAACAACCAAGCCAAACATTCTGTAGCTTTTTACCAGGGCATTGAATAGGTTCGGACCAGATTCAACAAAAGCCGAAAACAAGTACAAGTACAATTTTACGACGGATTCAAATACATATCCACTTTTATGCTTGACTTTTACTAGTTCAAAGACTAATATTAATGGCAATATGAATACAGAGATCAGCAGAAAATACATCCATACATCGCTGTTGTAGGCTTTTATATAAAATTTTAAATCAAGCTGTTTCCCAACTCCATCACACGTTACAAAGTTATAATACTCATTTCCTACAACAACTAATTTCTGTGTATGGTACATAGCTGGAACCCGGTCCCGGTTGGATCCCGGAATCCCGGTTCCCTCCGGGTCCAGACCCGGAAAAAGCCGTGAGG
>JAQGCN010001128.1:0-11495 GCA_034699725.1 Friesea truncata | reverse complement strand
CGACTAAGCTCAACAAGCAATACCTAATACTAAACTTCGTCGGTTTGCATAATACTGACTATTGTACGGTTTATTTATTTTATTGCTGTAAAAGTAAAACTTAAAATATTAAAAAAAATGTCAATTTTGCATTTTAGAGTGTAGTCCATACATCACCTAATTTCATTGCCGAATGTCAAATGAATTTCATTCTTCAACTTATCAAGGAAATGATGCTTCGAGATGCTTTTGTGGTTGAAGTTAAAGAAGCTGCTGAGGATGAATTTTTGGATGAACTTGAGAAGCAAATGAAGAAAACTGTTTGGAAACGAGAAAAATGTAAATATTGGTTTACAAATACTGCAGGTGCTGTTACAGCACTTTGGCCCTGGTCATCACTCAAGTATTGGTGCCGTACTCGGAATCCTGATTTTCTCAAATTTAAATTTGATTAATTCATAAGCGAAATTATTTATCTTCAATATTTACACTAAATTTATTTAAGGGCAGGATGATAGGTAATTAATTGGAAAATGATATTTGTAAAGCTGGAAATAAAACCAATTTGAACAATTTCAATTTTGTCATGGCACAGGCACAACTTACACTTCCATTATAACCGTGGAAATAACAATCAATTTTATTTGTCGCCAATTTTTCAATCAATTTGAATTAAGATTTTATTATACAAAAGTTAATTTGTAAATCTGTAATTATTATCGACGACAGCAGCTTCAAAATGCACAAGCACAAGATACCAACGATGCCTGAACCAGTGGATTCAGCTGATCTGAGCCGTCCAAGGGAAATCGATGGAGTAAAACTTCAATACAAACTTTCATCCCCCGAATTCATATTTGAAGATAAATGTTTACCAGAAACATGCTTGGAAGATCCACGTAAAGCCCAACGTTCAAATACTTCCGGAACCACTCTTAAACAGATCATGACCACTTTTTTCTTGAAAACTGAAGAAGAAGGGCTGCGAGATGTTGCTAATTGTTTCGTACCATCCGGTGCGATGATTGCGGTAATTTACCCCAAAACATAGAATTTACATGTTGAACTAACCTTTTGAACTAATTTTATAGCCTGAAACGAAGCGGAAGGAATTCATGGAGTATTTAAAAAGAACTGGATTCATTACAGGCGTTGCTAAGATGTTGATTGCTATTCACGACGAGGAAGAACTTCCAAAAGATGGTAGAGGTATTGAATTTATTGCTCGAAGCTTTGGTTATGGACTAACACAAACGTTAGAAGTTGAAGCGCTCGAGAAGCAGAAAGTAGTGCTTGAGAAAAAGGTAAAACAGTTCAATAATATTGTGCGATTAGCTTAATTAAGTGATTTTGTGGAAATCTCAGGTTATGAAATATAAACGTGAACATGAAATTTTACGAAAAGTTTTGGATAATTATGAAGCAGCGATTGAGGAAATTGAAATTGTGGATCCTGAAAAGCTTCCACCACTTGAATTTTTAAAGTTGGATGATGAAGATACAAGCAACGAAGATAAAGACAGAGAAAAATCTTTGATAGAACCAATGGATTATGTCGCTTTAAAACCACAAGAATCTATGATTTTGCCAGAGGAGCTTATTGAAATTTTAACTGCAAATAAATTGAATATGAGTACCATGAGTCTATTTGAGGGATTAGGATTCCTTCGAAACAAGAAGTCAAAGGACAAGACAAGTCCCAAATATAATTGAAAAACCGAAATAATTAAAAATAAAAAGTAATTTAATAAATTAAAATAAAGACTTTTGTCTTGTTTTTAAATATTCATGAATTGAAGGGAGACTGAAAACACTTTGCTTAAGATTCTTTAACGATGGAAATTGATTACAGAATTTAGGAGTCAAAAGCATATCTTCCCAAATTTCAAGCCAATTAGCTAGAAACAAATCAGCGTAACTCAAAATATTTCCTGCTATAAATTCTCCATTTGTCTGTTGTACCAATTCTTCTAAAATGGGGTAGTATTTTGGAAATTGTGATTTTAATAAATGATCCTTAATTTCCAGTTTTTTAATTTCGTCTAATTCTGTTATCCATTTTTTAAATTCGAGTCGAAGTTCGGTTACAAAATCACAAATCTGTAAAAAGGGACAAAACAAACAAGATCATTAGATTAGAAAAATTAGGCCAATTAACAATTACAATACTTCTATGCAGCGTGCAGCAAGGAAGTCATCAGGTGGAATAAGGTCAAACTTTTTAGCTAAATATTGCATTATTGCAAGTGATTGTGTAAGTTGACGCTGATTTTCCTGGAGAACTGGAACTTGACCAAAGCCATCTGAAACAAAGTAAAATTAGCTGTTTTAATTTTAACATTATTATGCTGTCAAGGATGAGAGATCTAAAGCGCAGCGAGATCGTCTGATCCCTGATTATGCTGTTAACATAACGTGTTCAAGCTTCACAAATGCCTTTCAAGGCTTACAATCCTACTAATCACTCATTATTTATTACTGATAAACGGTGACGAGAACACTGTTGAACTGTAAGCAGATAACAATTTGCATATACTAATTAATTTACTAACATTTTTTAACAGCTTCAAAATCCTTCAATGGAATACGATGATCTTCAAACTTTACTCCAGCCACAACAAAAAGCAATCTGATTGGTTCTCCTTTTTTGAAATGATAAGAAACTTTAATGAATTTTTATATTTTTCATAAAAATTCCACTCACCTAATGCTTTGCAATCAAAATATGTCAACTTATAATAGTTTACCATCTTTCCTAAAACTGGTCGCTGCTGCTGTGAAAAATGTGAATATGAAGAATGTTAAAATTGAACGAAGAATGGGATGAAGGGGAGGAGGGTGTAAAAATGGGATTTTCATTTCTTGAGAAAAAACAATGGGGATTAATTTTCTTTATTGTTTGGAATTTTTTTGTTATTCAGACAAAAGTTTTTTCACGTTTACTCAAGTAATCCCTAATAGCTGGAATAGCAAAGACTGCCTCTTTGATTTTCTTAAGCTTGGGGTATTTATTTATAAAATCTTCCCCAACTATTAATTCTCCATAAATTTCAATCCAATTTGCAATGTAAAAATCTTGCCAGCATGCTTTATCTCCACTGATGAAATTCCCTACCACCACCTCTTGAGCCAGTTGTTCCATGATACCAAAATATTTTGGGATATGCTCAGATTTTAGTGTTTCCTTTATACGAGTTTTTTCTTCATCGTCATCTGCAATGATAAATTTACGAAATTCCAATCGCAATTCACTTGCGAAATCGATAATCTAAATTTTAAATTCAATCCTGTATTTTTATTTTTTCTTGCAAGGGATATGATTTTATAACCTCGTCTGCTTTTGCTACCAGCCATGGATCTTCGGGTAGGAGATTAAATTTTTGGGCTAAAAATCTTGAAATTGTAAGAGATTGACTCAGCTCTTTTCCACCCACTTCAAGAACTGGCAATTGACCATACTTGATATTTTTGAAAACCTCTTAAATTAAACAAATCATGACTTTTTTGGCAACTAAATAAAATAGCTTACGCGGTTTCATCTTTTTCCATTTTGTAATATCACTAGTAGCAGGGACTCGTTCATCTGTAAATTGAACTCCAGCAACGATGAACATAAATCGAATATGTTCACTGAAATATGAATTATATTTATAACAACAAATTAGTTAAAAATTAATTTAATTCTAACTTACCCTAAGCCTCGAAGGTTAAAGTATGTAAACTTGTATTCGGACATGGCTTTTAAGCTAATGACGAATTATCACACCGTTGATGTTTTTTCTACTAATGATCATAATGATTAGGACTAAAATACAAGTTGCGCATTGGTCACATAATTTCAATGACAATTATTAACATCCCTTTATCGAATTCAAGTACCTTGATCGGTAATTTGAGACCACAATGGATTGACTACTCCCATTTAGAGAATCGTAACAGTTTGTTATTACACAAATTAAAAAGAAATTATTATTATTATTATCATCCTAATAAAAGAACATAAAAATAAATTGTCAATTGAACATTAAGCTAGATAATTGAGCGTGTCTTTTGCAGTTTGAACAATAGGAAACACAGTCTTGCTTCCGCTGCATAATTTCCAGGCATCGTCTGAATTTATACTATACACACTAACTCCCAAATATCCCATTTTAGTTACAAATTCGACCTAAAAATGTAATTGGAAAACATTATTAATGTAACCCAATAATAATGATTTTTATTTTTACTTTGTCCTTGGTGCTTTGCTCATTTGCAAATGTAATCCAGTCTCTTCCATTGTAGGCGTAGGATTCGCGAGCGTCCTTGTCGAAAACGACTTTTGTTCCAGTTTGTGTACTGAATTTGCAGGCTTGAGAATATGATATGTACCCATTGCTACTACCAACTGAAGCAACTCCGAGAGCAAGACTGTAGTACGTGTTGTATTTTTCATCTACAAGTCTAAAAAAAGTTGGACAATCAAATATTGTTACACTACCAGGGATAGTATAAGAAAACTAACTCGAATGTTCGTCCGTATGTAGGAAGACCAAGAAGTATTTTATTGGCTGGCATTCCGTTTTGATACCAGTAGTTTGCAGCCCACGCTGCATTCATTGTGGATAAATAACCACGTTCGAATTCAATATGGTTCAAGGGTGATGTTGGACCTGTCAAGGGTGTCATTGGTGAATAGTAGTGAAAGTCATAAGTCATCAAGTTTATGAAATCCAAATATCTAGCAAAAATATAAAAGGAGTATCATATATTTCATAATTTGATTTTAAGTTTTGGTTACTTTGCTAATGTGGGAATGTCATATGAAATGTCAATAGTATTCTTCCTAGCTCCGACTGCTGCAGTTAACAAATATTCTGTCGATGTATTCTGTTTGACATAATCCCTGAATTCTTTAAGGAAATCTGATAAATAATTCCTTTGATACGAATGTGGAAATTCCCAATCAAGGTCCATACCGTTAAAGCCATACGTGTTCATAAATGAGATTGCATTGATTATAAACCTGTCAAAATTTGTCAAAAATTAAATGTCATCTTATGGTTAAGTTAACCAGGTAAAATTTAGAATTTTGTTGATTGATTTATAAGTTTTCTCCATACTTTGTTCTAGTTGTACTTGACGCCATCATATCGTCGAAACCATTTTTCTTCTTTGAGCCGGAAGCTCCTCCAACAGAGATTAATACTTTTAATTCTGGATTTTTCAACTTCAATTTTACTGTGCGATTATAAAACTGAAAATTTAACAAGAAATTAAAGTAAAGTAAAAAAATAACAATTTCTATGATTAAAAAAACTAACCTCGAAATCTCTAATATCACCTGGAACGAGTGTATAATTATCAACATTTCCAAAAGCTATCATAATATGAGTACAAAGAAAAGGGTCAATCTGTTCAGGAAAAACTGGAAATGGAGTATCATGCATATTTGGCACATTGTAATAACAAGCTAAAACTTTTCGTCCAGTATTGTTAATTCTTTTATTACTGGTCGTAAGTTCAAATCCGTTGTTAGGAAATGTGTCTTCATCGTATGTTACAATCTTGACTCTTGACGATGGTTTTTTCAGAAATGCTCCAGTGGAAATCTGAATTGCTATTCCTAATAGTATTACTGCTAAAGTATGAAAATATTCCATTTGTCTGTAAGGGTGTAAAACACAAAATAATTTAAATAAAGGAAAACTATAGTCTGAATAGTAGAATATTACTATTACTCTGAATAAAAACACTATTGAATAGATGTAAGATGTAAGTAAAAAGCAATAGCAAATAAACAGTGTAGCTTTACAAAATTGGGTAACAGGGAAAATAACTGATAATATATTTAGGGAATAGCAGTGAGTCACGAATATTGACGTAAAGACTCAATAAACAGTGAAGATTATTCTAAGTATTTATATTTTTCTTATAGACTACAACAGTTTTAATGTGCTTATGTTTATCTTTTACTAGAGCAGAGTAATGAATGTTCTTTTAGAAGGTAAACAGTAAAATAAATGTGATCTTATTCATTACAAAGGAAATTCAATAATAAAATGTTATTTTTAATTTTATGAATATTAATCAATTTTACAGATGAACTCATTCATTCGTTGGTCCGTGACCGTGACCAAGAACCAACCACCCCTTCCTCAATTGACAATTTATGAATGGACGAAATGGACTCTTCTAGATCATATGATTTTACAACTTTGTAGTAACTAAGGCCAATGGCCTAAGATAATAGAAATTTGTAAAACGTCATTGTTTGTAAACATAAATAACAACATGCGCATGCGTACTTTGGATTACGCAATTACAAGTTTAAGCGCGCTTTTTGAGCGTACAAAAATCAAAACAAATATCAGTCAGCTGTTGGCTGTAGTAATTTATATACAATTTTTACCTTTTTTAATTCTTTTAATTGACGTACCTGTAAATTGTACAAGCTGTACAATTTAAACTTATCGAAATGTCAAAAAATACGAAAAAAACAAAAAGTATTAAACCTGATCCTTTTATCGCTACAACAGTTGAGCGTATGACGGATCAAGATGTACGTGAAAGATTCAAGCAATTTGGGGATAACATTGGTCCAATTACTGGTAAGTCCATAATTATAAGATAACGCACGTGTTGTTCCTACTCGGCTTATACAAGCCAAACATAAACTAATTGTGTATACTTGTAGATTCAACCAGAGGTATGTACAAGAAAAAATTAATCTCATTGATGACGAATGCAGATCGTAATCGAGAAATTATACCAAGTCCTCCGGTTCCACATAAGTCAATTCCGACAACTTCTGTAACACCTCGACCTCATCCACCGCCTTCCGCTGTTAACAATGGTGCTCGCGTACTAGACAAATTAGATGAAGCTTTAGGACTCACAGAAGCTTCCCAACTTCCATCAGAGCAACAAATGAAAGGAGATCCACAGGCTATTGCTTTAGTTACTGCAATGAATAATGAAAGTATTCGTAAGGCTTTTGCAGAGCTTGGAGAAGACCCTGGACCAATTGTCGGTATGGGACCATTTGTCTTCCATAACTCAGGAGTTGGGAGTTTAGTGATGCTAAATTAGCACATTTTGTTTCTAGCTACAACTCGGCCAATTTACGAGAAAAGATTAATCAAAATGAAGACCAGAGAAATCAGACGAGTGAAGTATGGGTATGTTGGTAAGGATGAGTTCTCATCCGGTGATGAAGACATGGAATGGAGTTGAGTTAAAAAAAATCTAAATTAGAAATTTTACGAACAAGACTGAGGTTAGAATGATTTCTCAAAAATATAAATAATAAATTAACATTGCTTCATTTCATCATGAAGCCATTTTATTCATTGTTGTTTTTTGTTAATTTAATTTTATAATTGAAGGTGATAAACCTTATTTAACATTTCATTAAACTTAATAATATCAATTTAGGGTTCATTTTATAATTTAAATAAATTCAATCCTGAATAGAGTTTTCTAATTTTCTATAAATTAAATTATAAATAGGAAATGTTTCACCAGTCTTTTTTGATGGTAAAATCTGAGATGCGCATTGCGCAACTAAGAAAATCATTAAAAAACATCATAAATAGCGTCAATAAATTAAAACAAAAAATAAAGTATAATCTTTTCCCCTTCTTTTGTCAGTTAGGTCGTCTTAAATACATTCAGGCAGTATGTCAATGTCATCGGTATCCTGATTTCAGACAACCTTAATTCAACTAAATTAAACTGAATTTGTAATTAATTTCAAAAAGTTAGGAAAGAGATCAAATGGCTTATGGCTATGACTCAGATGAAGGCTGACTAGTGAGTCTGATTAAACAGTAAGCACCATTTGAATGTGTTGAGTTAATTTTAAGAGTAAAACTTAATTAATTTAAAGATGAAATTCATGTGTGGTCTTTTTTCAATCAGTTTCCGTTGGCAGAAGTTGATACTTGCTTATACATGCTTTGAAGCGGTAGATGAAGTAAATGGAGTATTTCTGTTAGGTTCGGTTCTAAAATTCAAAAAAAAGTAAATTCCAAAACGACATAATTTTTTACAACTTTTATACCTGTTTCAGCAGTGATAACTCCATGCCTTACTAAGAAATCAAGAACAGCTGGACAGCTGGTCGTTTTAAATTCAGGGCTGAGCACTTTTTCCACACATTCGTCTAGGCTCAAAAGGTGAAAACTATCCACTTCACCGTCACGATTCGTTGGCGTAAATGCATCTATACGAAAGAAAACACTCAGACACGAGTAAATGATAAGGTTGCTATTTTAAATTTTCTTACGTGGAAGTTCGAGATCAAAAACAAATTCTGTGTTAGGAAATATCCCTCGTTCAGAAGTAAATAAAAAACTGAAATTAAGCAAAAAACAAGATTTTTACAAAAATCCATTCAGGATCAGGATCAACAACTTACGTAACGCATCCGGCAGGTTTAAGATCCTTGAGAAGATGCTCCGGAATAGAAGCTTCTTCTTCTGCTTCCTTCAAAGCAGTACTTAAAACATCATAACCTACAGAGAGACCTCCGCCAACCTAAAAATATTTTACTCAATTCTTTGAAATAAACTTGGCTTTTTTTAAAAATTCAAGTTTGTAACTACCATGTTGTCCAACATTCCAGGCCATGTCTCTTTAGTAAGAGATCTCCTCTGGAGCCAGAAGCACAATCCACGGGTGGGATGCTTCACGTAACCATTTATTGTGACTCCATATTGACGAAACCCAAAAAGACCTACAAAATTAATGAAATTTTGAAAATTGTTATAAAAATGTAGCTTGAAATACTTACAAGTAGCCGACCTCTCCATTTTGAGCAAACTAGGAGTATCAAGCGTACATGTAACCTCAAAGCACTAAAAATGACAAGAAAATGTTTAAGTGCATTGGAAATAATTAATTTTGATTTCTAACCTCTTCTCTCCATCCCTTTAGGGTCACAAATAAGTCACTTTTTCTCCAATCTCGTAAAATGCTATCTAAAATTTTGGAACGTTCATCGTAATCACGCAGAGCAGGATTGAGTTCCACGGATTCTTTATAAATATGAAATACTTCAGGATGTTTAGCTAATTGCTCCAAGACGTTTTGTTGGAGTAATCCAACTTGAAATCCGTGAATTAAAAACGGTTTACAAGATGCTGGACCTAAAACAACAGAGTGAAATATAAGAAAAAACGTAACACAAGTAATGTTAACTTAATAAATTACCGTTTTTAAGATAAAAGTTATTGAACTTCTTAGCTAAAGCTAAAAATTGTGATGTTTCCACAGCCATAGGAGTCATCTGACTTTGGAGCATTGGAGCGTCAGCCGTTGAGATCAGCCTAGTGGCGACGACTCCAAGAATCCGATGATAACCAATGATGATAAGCAAGGTACCAAAGCGAGATACCTTTTCGGGTTGTCAAACTTGTTGTACTTATACAGTTGAGTCTCTCTGTTCACTGTCTCGTACAATTTTTTCTAAAACTATTCAAATCCAGTCCAAGTCCGACCAAACCTTCAATTATTTAGATAAATCTGATTTAATTGAACAAAGGTTTTACCTGCACAATCAATCCAGCCTTTCTCCTCCAATCCTATTCATTCGTTCGACTGTTCAGTACATGGTGGTCTCTGGTCAGATGGCAGTTGTCAATTCAGTCACAAGAATTCCGAGGGTTTATCACTCACTAATCAATTTACTTAATTTAAAAATTTAATCAATTTTTATATCTCTCTGTCTAAAAATTAAGATTTTTTGGAATAATTTTGAAATTCGCGCTTTTGCATCTTTTCTCACATGTGTTGGAGAAACTTTTAAGAAAAACTTTCACTTCCGGAAACTTCCTTCTGTTGTTCTGTCAGTCTTACTCTTAACACGTCACACTTAATAAAAAACACTTGACCTCTGTCCAGTCCACTTCTTCAGGGTAGAGTTTCATAAATCTTAAAAAGGAACTTCAAATTTTTTTTCATAAATTCTTAAAAAAGTTTTTATTTCATTTTATTTGAAACAAAGATTCTCGTAAAATATTAAGTTCTTGTTCATACAAAGATAAGATTTTGGCCATAATTTCTCCATGCTCAGATCGATTGAATTTTGAGTAGAATATCTACACAAAAAATAAGATGGTATAAATTAGATTTGAAAGTTAAAATTTTACCATTTGCCAACTATTTCTCCCGTCGGAGGAACATAATGGGACAGTACATCCAAAAGTTGACAATGAAAGTTCAATGGCAGCAACAGCTATTGCTTGTGGTGCTTAAATAAATTAAAATATAAATTAAACATTTCACATTTGAATATTTTATAATTGAGGTACCGTAAGTAATAATAGAAGGATCATGATGAAAATCTTGAACAAATGCCCAAGCGGTTCTAGCAATAGGAGTTTTCACCCAATCTTCACCCATCCATTCTTCTAGCGTCCTTAAATAATGGACAAGGAACTAGGACAAAAGTTCAAACATGCATCTTGTCAAAAATAAATCATAAAAATAAACCTTTTGTGGATGTTTAATATTCACATCAAACTTCAGGACACGGATTAGGAGAAGTTCTGTTTGGACTATAGATTCTCGTATGGCCCAGTACGTATCTCCTAGGTCTAACGGTGTACTGTTTCGATGAAGGGTGGTCCTCGTCACATTGATAACGTCACGTATTTTAAAAATTTGGCATTCAATTTTTCCAGCCAAGTATAAGCTTGCGGCAGCTATTAACTTAAAATTATGATTGGTTAATTCTAAACTAGTAAATGAATAAAAATATACTTCTTACATAGATATCGTAGTCGTTAACATTGACAGAAGCCGCTTTGAATTTATGAAGAAGAAATGCAGCTGTGGATATCGTCATTGGTTGTGCTACTAGTTTTACTCCTGCAAAATTATTCAGTCATTAATAATATTTACTACTTTCATAGGAAATTGCCAATAACTTACCACATTCAAATAGAAATCTTATGACCATAAAATCGTCAGATGGAAATTTATTGTAATCGAGTAAGACGTTACTGGGATTTTCTTTTGGTGGATTAGCTGCTTGAATTAAGGCGAGATCTTGCCGTTGAACTATGTAGTTTCTTTCTCTTTCCATTGTTGTACGACGTGTCTCGTCGTGTCCAGCGATGTTAGTTACTTGAAAAGCGACAATTAAAGTCACAGTGTAAATCCTTCAATTGTCACAATTTAGGATGGGTAATTGGTGAATGGAGTCGGAGTGTATAACTAAGAAGTTTTAACTAAAAAAGTCATTTAATTGACTCTAACTTCACAAGCTACTACTTTGAGACTTTTTAGAGAAAAAGTTCAAAATCCAGTGCACGTGACAACAGACAACTTTCGATTTCTCAACCAGTAGAATAGAAGCGCGGGAGTTTTTAAACTCCATTGTCCGTGTGAATTTTACATTTTCACTCCAAACCGCTCTGGGCAGATTGATTTATTTTTAATTAATTTATTAATTTAACTAACCTTAAGAATAAAACATAACAAAAGTTATGCTACTTTTTGTTTTGTCTAACTTAAATGCTTTATAAAAC
>JAQGCN010001127.1:0-11496 GCA_034699725.1 Friesea truncata | reverse complement strand
TAGGTTGATATTATTAATTACTATTAATATATCTTCTATATTAATAATAAGTAATAATACTTATTATTACTAATTCAGCACGGTTCGCGTGCTCAATTACTAATAATAAATAACCCTTCTTCTGCAGGACTGAATTGTTTTTTGACTTTCAGATTTTGAAGTTGTGTAGCACTGCTGCAATTGTTCTGTATTGACCTTATTATTATAAATTAGTTGAAGGCACTGGGCCTTTTCCAAACTTTTCAGAAGAAGATTTAAACTTTTTTAAAGATGGTTGATTCTGATCTGGTCTGGTGATGATGGATGACTAATTTGATCAAATCCACGTAAGACGAAATGAAAATCTCCTCCTTCACTTTAGCAAATCACATTCACTAGCAAAATTTTTATCTTTGCACTTCCCCTAATCACCCACTTTAATATAAATCCTCCTTCCAAGTCCAACAATTTTTGTTGCAAAAATGGACGACAGAGAGACGTTTTGTTCTTGTAGTAATCAATCAGGAAACTTGGTTATCTGTAAACTTTACAAGGTGACATCTTATGATTAACCAATCAAGCAAAATCATCAACTTATCATCATCATCACCGTTACCTCTTTTGCAGCATTGATTCAAAACAATCTAGTCCAGTAGTAAACGCTAAATACAAGTCTGCTTAATTTGAGTGTTACATAATATGCTGCGTTGATAAGTCTGAATTAAAAATACTTGACTATGCTTTAATTTTAATCTGTCAGTCAATCAAGTCTAAAATATCAAAATCATATTTATCAACTTGTTATGCTTAAATTCAATGTTTTGGAAAAATGTGAAGTGCCGGGTGCAAACACACAAAAAGTTTTGTTTTACATTCTCATGCCCATGAAAAAAATTTCGGCGGGTAAAATGCAATGATGAAAAACCGACCGCTGTACTCACATTCTTGTTTTACTAAATTACACAAAAATCAAGCCACTTTACTCATCCATTCTGTCAACAAACAATGTATGTGAAGCTAAACTTAAGTTTGCTATAAGTGTCCACTGCCGGGCGTGGCCACTTATAGCCGATTTTTCAAGTTTGCTATAACTAGCCACGCCGGATTTTTTTATCAGTGTACGAAATTAGTAATATCGTCTCGGATTGATTAATTTATTGTTTTAAAGCTAAAATACATTAATGGGTTCAAACAAATTAACCAATGGAAGTCTTGAATTCTTCTCAGTTTATATTTTAGGTGATGATGAAGAGAAAAATTAATTCTTTTTAGCTCGTATTATATTATCACTTCCGAAAATCCAATAAATTAAATAAACCCAACATAAAGTAAATCAATGTTATTTTTGAATATTTTATTCGCTGCATTTACTTTCATTAATTTAATTTATTTAATTTCATTAGTGAGAATCGTCTTTACTACTTTCACTAGTGAAAATGGTCATTACTATTCTCAGTATTGAAAGTAGTGGTGAATTAGTAAAAGAAAGTAGTGAAAAATTGTATTTTTTACATGGGCCCTTAGGAGAAGTCTCTTAAGGACTGTTCCGATTTCGCTCATTTTTTTAACTTGACCTCAGTTAAGACCTCAAATGCTAATGTACCAATTTTCATTGACATACGATAACTCGTTTTCAAATTATCGTATTTACGTACGGACAGACGGACTTTTGAATCACATATACCAACTTCGTTAATAATTTTACTTACATGCTGAAGATGATGTGATGTGATGACAATTTGATTAATTGTTGACTGCTAAATTTCGTTTTAGTGTATTTTTATTGTATTGACAATAAATTAATCAATCCGAGACGATAATACTAATTTCGTACACTGATCAAAAAATCCGGCGTGGCCACTTATAGCAAACTTGAAGAATCGGCTATTTCTGGCCACGCCCGGCGGTGGCCATTTATAGCAAACTTAAGTTTAACTTCACATACATGAAATTCGAAAATAAATTTAAAACACAACTCATTTAAATTAAAATGTAAAATCCCGCGCATGCATAACCAAAAATTTTCTTACATTTCCAAACTCGATTCAGCAAACTTTAACTACAGGATGATTGATTTGAAGTTTGATTTGCGCGCCATAAAAATTATTTAAAATTTAAATTTTAAATGTTTTTTATGGCGCGCAAATCAAAATTCAAATCAATCATCCTGTATAATGGATCCATTAAAACAAAAAAATAAGCTTGGATTAAGAAACTGGCAAAGACGTTAAAGGAAAAATATTACAAGTGCTCCAAATAAAATTAATTAATAAGTTTATTCAACTTATTTTATAATTTATTGATTCTTTATTAAGAAATAAACAATAATTTGAATTTAATGTGAGGAGAAATTTAATCTGTTTGGCTAGTCAAGTCAACTCCCTTCTGAAGATTTTTTAACTCCAAATTCAAAATTCAACCCAAGCCATGTTTCTCCTTCATTTGGACAAATTAAAGCTTTGAAGCTCTGTCGTCAAGAAGACAGCTTGGTTCAATCCAATAATACATCATTTAATTTAAGAATATTTTTACATTCAATTCAAAATTAAAATTCGATGAATAAGATCTTAGCTATCACAGTTTTGATACTTGCTGGATTCCCTTGCTGTAAAATTAACCTACATTTTAGAAGAAAAACTGTCGCTCATAATTTTCTTTGCTTTTTATAGCTCAACCTCAGAAGCCTAAGATTGTTGGCGGGGAGGACGCCATAAAAAATGAGCTCCCGTATCAAGTTGAAATTCAACGTAATAATCGCCATACTTGTGGTGGTTCAATTATTAACAAAAACTACATCCTGACTGCAGCTCACTGTTTACACGGAAGGAACAAATCCATATTTACAGTATAGCTGGTGAGCACAATATCTCGAGTCAAACAAACGATGGAACAGAGCAATCTCGGAGGGTGGCTGAAATTCTAATACACGAAAACTTCAACAGATTTACAGCAGAAAATGATATTGCGTTGATCAAACTCTATTCCCCACTAAAATTAAACTCTGAAGTTGAACCAATTGCTCTTCCTAAACAAGGTCATTCAGCAACTGGAATGGCCTTAGTATCAGGATGGGGTTATACAAATCCAATTCCAATAAATACTACATTTCCAAGAATTTTGCAAAAACTATCTGTACCAATAATCCCGAATGAGGTTTGTAAAGCTGCTTTTGGGGGCAGACCTACTGATGACATGATATGCGTAAGTATTTGTGAATACTTTCCAAAATCAAATATCTAATTAATCGATAACGTGTTTTATAAAGGCTGGATATCTAGAGGGTGGTGGTAATGGTACCTGCCCAGGTGATTCAGGTGGTCCTTTGGTTGCTTATGATGATAGGGGAACTTACCTGGCTGGAGTTGTCAGTCTTGGGGCACAACCGTAAGAAATGCTTAATTATCCTTAAAAGAATTTCTTTATAAATATCCTCTTTTTTATTAGGTGCGCTGAAGCTGGGAAACCCTCAATATATGCTAATGTTAGCCACTTCTTGCCATGGATCAATCAGAAAATGGGATCTGGACAGGTAGTATTTTTAGATTTTGTTTGCGCCAAATAGGTTTCGGCTTCGTTCGAGTAGTTAATCTTTTTTTATTTCTTTTTGTATTTTTAAATCTTGGATAACTTAAAAAGTGTATTCTGATTAAATTAGTTTAGTTGTTAAAAAATGTTAATCCAAAAAACATAAAAATCCAAGTATAATATAAATCAGTTATTTTTATAATACAAAAAGAAATGAAAAAAAGATTAAAAATTCAATATTAAGTAATATTAAAATGAAAAATCAATTAGCTTTGCTGATTTTAATTAATGTTTGCTTTTGCCAAACAAAAGACCATCTTAACTAAATTATGGTATGCTGGCTGTGTAAACCGCCTCCACTTAACTACTCGACGAACCCTGTTTGGCTTGAACAAAATCTAAAAAACTACTTTTTTAAGATGAAAAACTCCTACAGCAATTTAATTTGGATTACTTTATTTGTCCTTTTTCTAATCAACAAATGTTTATAAACGAAGCTTTAATAAACATTAAATACGTAATATTAATTACATTACCACATTAGGATGGATTATAATTTTCATATTTGTGTTCTGGAAGCGAAATTACAAAGATTAATCTTCAAATAATGTTGATATCTTTTACTGAAAAACAATTGAATTTATTTTGGAGAAATGCAAGAATACATAGGCAAATTGAACATGGATACTGCAACCACGATATGATAGCAAGTTAAAGCTATAGGTTAATGACATGACGGACACGGAGACGGAGGAATAAGCCTTAACCTTTGATAACCAATGAAAACAAAAAGATGAGTTATTAATTTAAGACTCAATTGACTTGACTTGACATAAAGAATTTAACAACTTCAGCAAGCATTGTTAAGTTGAATGAAAAGAAATAAGAAATGTATTGACGGTGGCGTGGGTGACTAGTAACAACATGACGATTGCAGTGTATGGGTCAAATGTAAAGGAAACATACGGTAAAATATAGGGCCCTCAAAATGAAAACGCTATAAAGCTCAACTCAAAGTAATACATTTTGTCATAAAGTAATTTAAGTTTCGATTTGTTACCACTTTATTCCTTTGTCGTTGTATTAATAAGTTTATGACTTTGAGTGAGGAATTTAGATTTCCAAAGTGAATTTATTTGTGTTCTGATAGCACGATTCGGAGGAGTTGATTAACAAAATCCATTGACTGGTCATCAATAAGAACTACATCAAAAACTTCCATGAATCGATTAAGCCGCTCAGAGATCTATATAGTTAAATTAGACTATAAATTAAACCAAATACAAATCAATAATACATCTTACCTTATCATTCAGAAATCCAATCTTGAGAATTGAGTCTGTATGAGGCATGCCTCGGCTCATATGAACATCACTCGTGTGGTCTCCAAGGACTAGAAATATAAGATGATTATTTTAATATTCCACAGATAAAAGATGGATGAAAACTTACGAATTGCATTATCACGGTGTGACAAATCCATAAAATATTTACCATCTCCAAGAACTGTTTCATTCTTATTCAAGGGATGTACTAACAGATCTTTGTAACCCAGAAGATTCCCAGCCTTCGGATCGAATTCCATAAAATTTGAGATTATTTCAATGTTAGGATATAAGAGTCCATATTTTCGTAGGAGCTCTTCTATCACATTTCCTATACCAGCGGAAAAGACTAGAACTGGAATTTGGTGTTTGTATAACATTCTAAACATATCTTGAACATTATCTCTAAAAACAAATAAAATACATTCAATCAGTTTATTAATTTAATAATCTTTAACTTTAACTTACCTTAATTGAATAGTTGATAATTCTATACTCTTTTTGATCATATCTTCTTTAAGCCCGCATTTCATCATATTCACACGAGCTTGCTTGTACCAATCCACCATGTGGTTGAACTTTTCATCTTCGTCCATTTCTAGACAAATTTCAATAGGATAATATTTTTCAAATAATCGTATAAAAGCTGCTTTATTTGCCGGTGGTAGTAAAGGACTACGATTGATAACACCTGAAACATAAAAACAGGGTATACGTTAAACAGAACAACACTAGATACTACTGATGTCCAACGTTTTAGCTGGGTAATACTAACCACTAGATGATAAGCACCTGGTTCCATGTACATGATGTTTGGTAACTGTTGCATCAAAATCGGTTATCACCTAAAGTTATCCAAACGCATAGTAAATCAGACTTGAGTAAGTTTAAAACGTACCCTACCTGTAAAGCTTGTGGGCCTTTATGAAGAATTCTACTGATATATCGTTCAACAGCTTTAGCATCCCTCACTCTGACCTTTTCAATCTGTGTAACTGAAGCGCAAATCTAAAGTAAAGTAATACAAAATACAATGACTGAATGAAGTCTTTATTCTAAATATAAATAATATAATGTTTGATATTTACCTTAATTACCTTTTGGAAGAGGGATGTGGAGGACACAACTGACATTCTGTGACACAGTACACAGCTCCTTAAATTAGGCCGAAGTGGCAATCAACACAAAAATAAAGGAAATTAATTTAGATTAGTAATTTATTAAGGAACACGTGTTTTTAAAATAAAAAAGGAAATTGTGTGGGTAAATGTTAAGGAACTTGAGAAGAGTGAGTGAGGAAGTGTGGAAAACTTTCATTCATTTCATGGCAAAATCCCACTTTCTTCCTTTTCAAATGACCTCGGACAAAAGAAATTACCCGAAAACAGGCAGAAGAGAAGAGACACCAGACAGACGTAAGTCGATAGAGGAAAGTTTTGCCAAAAGTGCAAAAAAAAATTCCACGGAAGAATGGAGAATGGAGCATGTCCCACACACTTGTGAGCGTCAACACGAATAAGATCCCTTCTTCAGCTTAAAATTCGAGACAATTGAAAATTAAGGATCATAAAAATGAAATCCATGTTAAATTTTTTAACAACAATTAAAAAGACGATGATATCTTCAGAATAATGTAATCAATACTTTACCCAAATTCCAAAATTGAGATACGGATTATTTATTTTAGTGTTGATCATTATTATTCTGCATTGAATTTTTTCAATGCCAACAGTTTAACATTTAAACGAAACTTTCTCTATTAAGGAAATCGACTTTCACTGAATGATCTCTAAAAGCGTCATTACAATTTCCATTCCATTCAATTTCATGAAAATTATAACAACTGGAATATTAAAAAAAAATTATAATAAATCAACCATCAACATTACTTTAAAATGTTTTCTCCAGATGATCCTTTTTCATTGTAATTTCATAACATTGACGCAAAAATACTTCTGGTGATGGAACTATTGTTATTCAATTTTCATTGTTAAGCCATTATGGATTATAAGGTGTTAATTTTAATAAAAATCATGATCCTTCAACCATTTTGTCCGCAGCCGTTTGATATCATTTTAGTCACTTTTGTTGTCCTTTTAGTTAAAGTTAAGGTGAGGGTGTCAAGCATAGCTAGTTAAAAATTAAATTATCAATCTGTAAAACTATGAAATATATTTTTATTTTTGCCACACTGCTTTGCATTAATATTGCACTAGGAGCTAAAAGATTTAAACAACCAAATAATGGTGTTATAACTTTTGACGAAGGGGTGATTCCGAAAACACAAGCACAATTGAATCCTGGACGATGCGAACAGAACGTTCAATTTTTTGCAGTTGGACAAACTGCTACAATTGATTCACCTGGATTTCCTTTTAATTATCCACCAAATGTTGATTGTTTATACACTGTTTCTAGTCCTCCAAATACACGTATTCATTTGAACTGTCAAGAATTTAATATTGAAGAATCTCGAGGGTGCAGCTTTGACGTTTTCCGATTTTCACTTTCCGGTGATTTGAGTCCTTCAAACCCTGATCGAAAATATTCTTGCGGACGTGGTGCTATTCAACAAACGTCCATTGGTAACAGGTTAGCCTTTTCACTTCATACGGATGATTCAAATCCTCGATCGACTTATCCATACCGATTTCGGTGTGCAGTTACTGTAGTAGCTACGGAAGTTCAACCCACGCCTCCTCCAGAGAATGATTGTAATTGTGGGACAAAAGGTGATCAGGTAAGTTTCGATAAAACATAATGCAAACCATTTGACTATTGTCTAAATCCATTAGGAAACTAGGATTGTCGGTGGAAAAGATGCTGATAAAGGTGCATATCCATGGCGTTGTTCCTTGTTCTGCGAACGGTTAGGTGCTTTTTGTGGTTGTACGATTATAGACAAAAATTGGATTCTCACCGCAGCTCATTGCACTAATGCATGTTGGTTAAATCTTAAACTGTTTACAGTGTATGTAAGAATATTATCTTAATTTACTATTTTAGTAACACCGGAAGATAAATTGATGGTTAACGTTGGGGATCACGATTTGAGCAGAGGCGATGAAGCTGCAAGTGAGCAATTAGGAGTGAGAAGAATCGTACAAAATGAAGCCTATGATTCAGTTTCACAAGACAGTGATACGGCTTTAGTTCAATTAGAAAGAAGTTTAACTTTCAAGAAAAATGTAGGAAATGAAACTGCGAAAATTGACAAACTAGACTTTAATTCTCCGATTATTTTTAGATTCAACCCGCATGTCTCCCATATAAATTTTCCAATCACAGTTTCTCCGGAGTTTATGTCATGGCCAGTGGTACAACACACGGAAATATAATTAAACAAAAAGATTTTAATATTGAAACTTTTTAACATTGAAATTAGGATGGGGACTTGACAGTTATGGTGGAAATCAAAAAGCAGTACTTCAGGAAGTTGAATTGCCTGTTTTGGAAACAGAAGAGTGTCGCATAAAAGGGGATTATGACGATTTGATCACAGATAATATGTTTTGCACTTACAAAGACGGAGCTGATACATGTCAGGGAGATTCTGGGGGTAATTAATTTTAAAATCAACAGTTTAGGTCAGTCATTTAATTTGGTTTATAGGAGCTATTGACTACTTTGATCCGGATAATAAAAGAGGATATGTTGTTGGTATTGTAAGGTAACACTTTTAATTCTGACATTTTATTGTTGATGTCATCGTTCTCATTAATTCTTTTTTCAGCTGGGGAATAGGATGTGCAAGTAAGTAACCACAAAAAATTATTAAACGTCATACTTTGTTCAGTTAAACATTTTATTTTATAGCAAAAGATAAGCCTGGAGTTTACGCAAAAGTAACACATTTCCTAAATTGGATAGAAAAGTCAACTGCATCAACAAGTGTGTTTAACTACTTTAAGATGTCTAAATTCAGTAATTAAAAATTATTTTTACAATTTTAGGTGCAAAATATTGTAAGGTTTGAAATCCAGCAAAAATATTTTAAAGGAAAACGACATTTTTGCATTACTAATTGAATTTTCCAATATTTATGATAAATTATTCAGAAAGCTTTTATTAAAAGCATAATATTTTCTCAAAATATGTACATTGTGAAGGAATCAATAATTATAAATACAATAATCAATCGAATATAATCCTTGAAAGGTTTCAGAAATAAGATTACAGGAAATGTTTCACTATATCGCTCATTAGTTTCTTTGCCAATTTTTAGTTAGTTAATTAATGGGCGCAAAGTCGTCCATCTTCACTTATGTGGAGCTTTATCCATTGAAGAAATTCTTGAAAAGAATTAATACCGATAAGAATTTACACAAAACAAAATCATCAAAATTTAAAAAAGCACCAATATTTTGCATAAACAAAAAGCTAACCTTGAACTCTAGTGAAAACTCCAACGCCCTTGGGTCTTCCATAGCATGCTGTCCACGAATCAATTCCAATTTGAACTTTCTTTCCATTAACTGTAGTTAAAAGACCTCCACCAGCATCTCCCTGATTAATTTTAATGTTAAGTTTTTAAAGTATTGAATTGATAAAGCAAAAAATTTACAGGACAATCGTAGGAATCGTAATAAGGATGATCCTTAAGATCCATTGGAATTTCCATTCTGGCACAAACCATAGTATCTGGCATATTGCTCCATTCTTTGTTGTAATTGTAACGCTTGCATTCTTCCTTGCTTAGAATTTGTGACTTAACCTCTGATCTCTTCTCAGGAATAATAAAACCATCTACATTATTCATATCAAAATTTAGTGAAAGTCTGCTTTCACTTTTTCCAAAAAAGTTTGTTAAATTTTTGGTATACCTTCATTGTAAAAACGCCAAAGCAGAGATGATGACTCGAATCCATTATAAGAAAAGTTATCTTCTGGAAGACAAACTGGATTTATTCCATCATCCAAGCCATAAGTCGGGACAGGACCTTTTAGTCTCAAGAGGGCAATATTGTAATCTTATTAATAAAAATATCATTCATTTTTTATCCTTAAAGACTTAAATCTTCTAACCTAAAACATTGCTTGAATATTTTGGATGAACAATGACTCGATGAACTTTCTTTCTAATCAGATTTCGTGAATTGAGTCCATTAGAATCCCAAAGATTTTCATCTTTTGTTGAGTTTTTCTCCTTAAGGTGTCCTTTGGGCCATGTGCCAATAAGCACATCTAAATCCTCACCTTGAAATCTTAAATGGAGACAATAAGTATCCAATTTCAAAAGAATTATTTTTAGATTTTTAAATCATACCCATCAACGCATATTGCTGAAGTTAAAACAAATCTGTCAGAAATCAATGTTCCTGCACAAAATGCATAAGCTTGGTCTTCTCCAGGGGAAACAAGTGAAACAGACCAAGGATACACGTTTAAAGATTTAACACCCTCAGTTGCCCATTTCTCAATCATTGCAGAATTATTTGTTTCAGTATATCGACCACATTCTATAGAAAGTTATAATAAGATATTGTATGAAAGATTAAATAAAATTAAAAATTAATTACTGCAATCAATTGTATTGTTTCTATCGATCCCTTGCCACCAAATAAGTTCATCATCCTCTGATTCTTCAGATACTTTTGGTATTTTTCCTGTTAGTATTGCTCTGAATTGGCGTCCATACGGGAGAGATATTGATCTCTGTTAAAATTTACAAAAATTCAATTTTGAGTTTTTAAAAAAAATATTAAAAATTACGTCGTATGGAGAGTGAAATCCCAATGTAAGAGAGATTATTGGAAGAAGCTGAATAATAAATTTCATGTTAGTTAAAAATTAATAGTGTTGATTATGAATATTTAACTGAACAATGGAAATTCAACTGTTGATAATTTGTCACTTTTAAACGGTGGTATTTATACTTCATATTTTGGAGTAAGGGCAAGGTTGACCTACTCCGACTTCCGGAATCCGACAAGCTTTATGCACTAATAAACCCTTTATTCACAAAAATCGAAAGCTTGGAAAATTGGTTCATTAAAATATTCAAATTAAGAAGAAGGCTTCAGAATGCTTAATCGAACCATTACTTTAAAATCAGAATGATTAAATGGGAACGATTGGTATAGTGCATTTATTTATTCCATATGAAATATTTCTAATTCCAACAATACAATATGATTAATTTAAAGCTCTCTGAAATTGCAATTTTAAAGGAATATGTTAATTGTAAGTAATGAAATAATTGTTCATAATTCCAGTTTAAATTAAAATTATAAATAAAAAATGCAGTTTGTGGATTAATAGGTTGAAGTATCCTTGACCTGAAGCAGTCCTAGATAAACATCTAACATTGGATTTCAAATTGGATATCTTGAATCTGGATATCTTATTTCCTGGTTGAGGCATCTAGGGCAATTATCAATATGTTAACACGTTCAATATCACTAATATTTTCTGCAAATTTAAAACTTTAAATGAATTTACCAACAAATTCAAGGACATTTTTTAAATTTTATTCTTTACATTACATATATCTCCTGAATTCAAAATGTTGAAAACGCAATACCAACGCTGAATTACCAATTCAGAGTTTTTTTTAAAAGATATTCTGTTAATTTATAAAAGTTAAAAAAAAAAAATACGTAGTAAACCCGTAAAAGCCTCAGACAGTAAGATGATTGCAAAACGTTGAAAATGTAATGCAACACGT
>JAQGCN010001126.1:0-11508 GCA_034699725.1 Friesea truncata | reverse complement strand
GTCTTGGTTTGGGTTCAATGAATTTATTTTTTAATTTACTAATATTTTATAAACCTGTTTATAAATCCAGCCTAACAGGTATAAACATGGTGTAATTAATAAATGATTTACCAACAATGTAAGATTCTTTTATCCAGGGGTTGAGGAGGTTATTGACCGAATTGAAGGTGATTTTTAATGTATTCTTTAAATTTTAAGATCCTGAGCCCATAAAAATCCTTTATACCAAAAGATATTCATTTCAGTTATTCACAAGAACATTCCTTGAAAGCATCTCAAGTAAATTAATTAAAATAAAAAATAATTTTTAATTTATTTAATATTATTATTATTTTATTTTAGATAATGAAGTTAATATACGTTTTATTAATTTTAATTCCAATTATATTGGAATGTGTGAGTGGTGTCCCATTACCATACAGAACAGAGATAATTGATCCATACGGACGAATATATAGGAATAGTAGAATGTCAAAGAATCCATATCAGAATATTGATGATCAAGATGATGAGGAGGCTAATGATGAGGATAATGATGAGGATGATGATGATCAAGAGCAAGATGATGATATTTATCCACCGGATTTTTCTAAATTATTTCCAAATCCTGATGGAAGACCAGTTGGACCTGATTGTAAAATATATTTTATTATTTTAATTAATTATTATAAATAATTAATATTTTAGCTTATGATTCATATGTTAAACATCATCCTGCAATGCATCAATCAGGTACTTTTTATTTAATTTTTATAAAATAAATATAATATAATAATTATTATTTTAGGAAAACCACATCATGGACCAGGTGCAAGTGTAGGCCCTGCTGCATTGCGTGGTCCATCCCAAGCTCAAGCAGGACAAAAAGCAGGTGGTGTTGGACCATACGGTGGTGGATCTGGAGGTCCACCTCCTCCTTCATATGATGCACCACCTCCAAATTATAGAAGACGTCCACCACCATCACGTGGTGGAAATGGACCACATCCACATCCAGCTCAACAACAACATTATAGAACTGATATTGAAGATAATGATTATGAAAATGAAGAAATTGTACAAGAAGGAAGAGAATTAATGTTTGAACCAACTAAACGTTTTCTACCTCTTCGAAGATCTTATTCTCAAAGACCAAATTATTATGGGAATACTAATACTAGATATATTAATTATAATAGGAGGTATACGCATACTCCAGCAGCACCACGAGTTGTCCAAAGATACAAAACTCCAATGCATTATCCATACAGTGGTTATCCAGTAATACGAAGATTCCGAAATGAATTATATAATACTGATGATGATACAACAACTACTGATACTGATTATGAATTTATTCCAAAAGGACCAACTCCTAGATTAATACGAACTCCATGGTCACATAATCCACTTCAATCTGATGCATACAATCCACAATTTGTTTTTAATCCTACGGAAATGAGAGCAAGACGAAAATTTAGGTAAATTAAGATAATTTTTTTATTTTATTTATTAATTTAATAATAATAATAATTTATAATAGATATCATCCAAGTCAACTTATTCCTCGTCAACGTATTCCATTTAATGATGGATATTGGGGTAATCCTCGTAATAATTATATTTACTCTCATACTGGACAACAATTTACTGGGAATTATTTCTAATAACAATTCTAAAGGTTGTTAACATCATAACATTCTTTATACAAAAAAAAATAGGAGGGGTTTAACTCTATGAAGTTCAACTAAATTTTAATTTATTCAATTCAATAAATAAATAACAAAAACTTGTTTTAATAAATGTAAATTATTATTTTTTAATTAATTGTATTTTATCATCAGATTCATATTCATATCCATCTTCTTCTTCTTCTTTATCTTTATATCCATCTTCATTATTTTGATTTTGATTATTAAATCCAGTTCCTCCTGGGCTAACTACATCAAAAACATCTTCATCAACTGATGATAATAATCTTTCTATTCCTCCTCCTCCAATATCAATATTCTTATTTCCACCATTTTTATATTTCTTTATATCGTATGCCTATAAAATATTAATATATAATTAATTCTTAATAATAATAAATAAATAATTTAATTTATTACATTTTTAGCAATTTTAAACAATTGATCAGCAGAAGATTTTCCTGTTTGTTGTGTTAATTGATATAAAGATCCTCCTTTATTTTGAAGTAAATTAAATGGTATATCAAATTCCTAAATTAAATCCAATAATAAATTAATAAATTATTAATAAATATATTATTATTATTTACCATTACACGACCACCATCTAATACTAATATTCTATCACTATCCATAACAGTATGTAGTCTATGTGCAACAGTTAATACTGTACATTCATTAAACTTTTGTCGTATTGTATTCTGTATTAATACATCAGTCCTACAAAAAATAAAAAGAAATATTAATAATTCTTATAATATATAATAATTAATATATTATTTACTCAGGATCTACATTAGCTGTAGCTTCATCCAATACAAGTATTTTATTTTTACGAAGGATAGCTCTACCTAAACAAATTAATTGACGTTCTCCAACACTAAAATTACCTCCACCTTCTGAAATCTAAAATAAAATAATAATTATATATTAGATAATATTATTAATATAATAAAATAAATAATAAAATAAATTATAATTATACTTGATAATTTAATCCATAATTCATATCTTGTATTGATTTTTTAAGATGAACATCTTCAAGTACATTCCATAATTCATTATCTTGATATTCATTAAATGGATCTAAATTATTTCTTATTGAACCAAAAAATAAAACAGGATCTTGTGGTATTATTGATATTTTAGATCTTAAATCATGTAATCCAATATTAAATATATTAATTCCATCAATTAATATAACTCCAATATATGGATCAACCATACGAAATAGAGATGATATTATTGAGGATTTCCCTGCACCTGTTCGTCCTACAATACCAATCTATGTAAAAACAATTAATAACAACAATATATTATTAATTATATTATATTATATGGATATTATTACTTTTTCAGATGATTGTATTTTAATATTAATATCTTTTAAAATAGGTTCATCATCACCATATTTAATATATAAATTATTAAATATTATTTCACCATTAAATGGCCATGATTCAGGTGGTTTATTTTCTATTATTAAAAATAATTATAATTAATTATTAAAATTAATATAATTGATAATTATAAATAAATAACCTGGTGTTGATGTAAGAGGTGGCTCTGGTTTTAATTCAGAATATTCAAATACACGTTCAACAGATACCTTTTAATTAATTAATTAATTTGTATATTATTAATTTTAATTATTAATAATCATTTATTTTATTTTTTACCATTTGATTTTCAGCTTCAGCAGATTGTCTAACACCCCATTGAAATAATCCTAAAATTTATATGTTTATTTTATATTATATATTAATATTAAATATTTATAAATATTTATAAATTAATAACCTGTTAATGTAAGAGCAGATGAAACAGCTAATCCAACTTGTGATCCATCTGTAAATATATTAATATTCTTATTTATATATTATTAATTTGTTATATTAAAATATTAATATAATATATAATAAATATAATAAATTACCTAGATTAGATAACATAAATGAATAAGTAATAACTCCAATATATCCAATTGATACCCAATCCAAAGTAATTCCAACCCAACGAGATGATGCTAAAAAAACATACCAACAGGCAGAATGTGTATCTTGTAATGAATCAAATGTATTTGAAAATCCAGATTCAACATTAAGAGCCCTTATAGTACTTAATCCATAAAATGATGAACTTAAATGAGTAAATACAGGACTACGTGCTATAAAAAGTATATATTAAATTATAGATTTATAATATAATATAATTAATAAAACAACAATATTAAATAACTTACTTATACTTTCAAGTCTTTTTAAACTCCTTGCAGTATGTAAATAATATTTTCGTATTTTATAAAATAAACATAATAGAATAATTGCTGGAATAATAAGTATTGGACTCATTATTGTAACTATTAAAAATATTCCAAATCCTTGAAAAGGTATCTCCCAAGTATCAAATAGTGAAAGTGGAAGATATTCATCAATAACTCCAACATCTCTTGCAAAACGATTTAATATTCTTCCTACTGGATTATCTTCAAAAAATTTCATTGGTGAACGTATAACACCTCCAAATAATAATCCATGAAGTGATATTGATGATCTTAAACAAATATTTGTAAATATTATTGTACGAGATAGAGATGATATAAATAAACATCCAATTATAAAACAATATATCCCTATTTGTAGTTCACGATCACTTATTAATTCTTCAGTAATATCCACAATCCAAGAAGAATTATTAATTACTGTTTTTGTTTTATTTAATTGATTATTCTCTTCTATTTGTGTCCTATTAAAAATATAAAAAAATAAAATAAAATATAATATAATATAATATAATATAATTTTACCAAAATTGTAACCAATAATCTGATCCTGTTAAAAATATTTGTGTAAGTATTGCAGTAATAATAAGAAATGATATTGATATCCAATTTGATCCTGATTTAATATATTTCCAATATAAATTTATATTTATATTCCCTGAACTATGAGATTCTTTAATTAATCCGGGCTCTTCTTCTTGTTCAGAAGATGAAGGTCCAAATGTACCATATCGTTTTTTAAGACTTGCTTTAAGAGATGTTGTAGATCGTCTATATTATTTATTATTATTATTAATTTATTTAATAAATAATAAATAAATAAATAAATATAAAAATATTACCTTCTATTTTTATCATTTCCTTGATTAAGTGACTGTGAAATTGAAGGAGGAGGAAGTGATCTCTCTAATTCATTATCTTCAAATTCCGTAACAGGACCACTATATCCTTCAACAATATTCATTTCAATTGAAGAAAGACGACTTCTAAGTCCACTATCAGAATGAACTCTTGGAATTGGTTTATTAATTGATTGTAAAATTGGAGGTATTGATATTGATGTTTCTTCTGAATGGATTAATTGAGTAAAATTAATTCCACTATTAAGTAATTCATTATAATTTCCTTCTATTTCAATTCTTCCATTTTTAAGTAATAATATTTTATCTGCTCCTTTTAAAAATTGTAATTGATGTGTTACTAAAATAACTGTTTTAGAACGTAGTATTCCACGTATACAATTATTAAATAAATGTTTTCCAACATGAGAATCAACTGCTGAAAGTGGATCATCCAATAAATAAATATCACGATCTGCATAAACAACTCTTGCTAAATTAATTCTTGCTTTTTGTCCACCACTTAAACTAATCCCACGATCTCCAACTAAACTTCCATCACCTTATTATTAAAATAAATATTAATACTATTATATTATATTAAAATAAACAATATTATAATAATTAATATTACCATTTGGAAGTAGTGATATATCACGTGTAAGTGCACAAGCATCAATTACTTTTTCATACCAATTTTCATTATATTTTGAACCAAATAATATATTTTCACGTACAGTTCCAGAAAATATCCAAGGCTCTTGAGATGAAAATCCAATTCGTCCATTTATAAATATTTCACCAAAAGTACGTGGAAGTTCACCAAGGATTCCTTGAAGTAGTGAACTTTTTGATCCACCAACTGGACCAATAATACCAATAAGTTCACCTTTTTTTCCTTTTAAATTAATATTATCTAATGTCCATTCATCAAGATTTGGATACCATTTACAACATAAATTCCTAATAATTAATCCACCATCTCTTATCTCATTTTCAATTGATAAATCTCCATTAATTGGATAAATTATACGTTCTTCCATTAGTAAAAAATTCTATATAAAAATAATAAATTATTTATATATAATAAATAATAAAATTAATTTCTTACTTCAAGACGACGTATTGAAATAATAAGTTCAGCCATATAAGACATTCCGTATGGAAAAAATAGTGTAAGAACAATTCGTACATTATTGTAGAGAGCCAATGTTACAAATACCTATTAAAAAAATAAATATTATAATAAATAGAATAGTAATATATAAAATAAAATATATTAAATATAATATTACTTTTTCTGATGTTAAATAATTTCCAGTTAATACATATGTAAGAAGTGTAAGAAAAATAACAATTTTAGATGATACAAAATATAATCCAAAATTCATAGCTTTAAGATATGCTACTTTTCTTAATGATTGTACTTCATATTTTCTTGATTCTTGTACAAGTTTTGAAAAGGATTTTTCCCAAGTATACATTTTAATAACTTTAATAGCAGATACTATTTCATTCATTATTCGGATTCTTTTATCGGATTTTACAGCAACTTCTTGTCTCATACGTCCAAATAAACTTCCCATAAAACCTATAATATAAAATATATAATATATTAATATAATACATAAATAAATAAATAATTAATTAATTTACTTTGAAATGGTACAAATAGAATTAGAAATCCAATTCCAACCAGACATACGTATGAATAATATCCCCATAGAATATAAACAACAATCCCTAATTGTATTGGACCAATTAATAAATACCATGCCATTAGTGGGGCTTGATCAAATCTTGAAACATCATTTGATAAAAAATTAACCATTTGTCCAATTGTTGTATCTCTTAATGCTCCAACACTTAATTTTAATCCCTAAAATTATTATATTTTAAATATATTATAAAATAAAATAAATAAAATAATAAATAAATAAATAAATAATTTACATACTTTTCTATATACAAGTGATGATACAGCTACTCTACTTCTCATTCCAACGTGTTGTATACCAAAAAAATAAGGATGATGTTGTGTAACATACAACATTGAACATAGTATTACACCAGATCCAAATAAATATCCTTCCAATACATTAAATTCACCTCCAAAATATCGTATTAAATATCCTAATAATAATGGTTGAATAACTCTAAAAATAAAATAAATTATATTAAATATTAAAATATAATAATAATAATTATTATTTTGTTTACTTTATTCCACATTCATCAATAAAAGCAATTATTCCAAGTAATCCAAATTCAATTCCAAAAACACGGATTAATGCTTTCCATAATTTAGGTTGTTGTTTTTCTTCAATTAATTCACTCCTATTATTTTCATTGTTTTTATAAATTATCCCTTGTCTTGATTGTTCCAATTCCTTTTTCCATTCTTCTTCCAATTTATTACCAAGATTATTAGATTTATCTTCATTTGATACTTCATAAATATCATCTAAATTTAATTCACGTTTTGAACCCTCTCCTAACATTCCATACATCCAACTAAAATAAATACAAATACAATACAATAATTAATATTAACAATACAATTATTAACCTTGGATTTCTCTTTTACTTCTTTTATACTTTAACATAACATTATATAATTATTAAATTATATTTAAATTAAAAATGTTAATTTGTAGGAATTTTATTATATTTATTTGGATTATCAAATATACGGTAATTAATATTTTATAATATTTTATTTATTTTTTAAATAATTTTATTTTATTTTTAGACATGTTTTAATAATACAAAAAATAATAATAATGAAACTCAATTAAAAAATTCTAAATTTGGATCTAGAAATGGTATTAAAAAGGGTCGTTCAACATTAGTTGAAAAGGAAACACCTACAACTGAATCTCCATTAAATAATACTGGGATATTAAATACAACTCCATTATCAAAATCAGAATATTATGATGATGATAATAATAAAAATAATAATATTGGGATTTGTAGTGAAGAGCGTGAATGTAAAGCAGCTTGTGGAAATTCAGCTTCAGATTATCGTTGTAATAAAAATCCAGGAAATTGTGTTTGTCTCAATGAATATGTAAATAATATATATTTAATAATATATAAATTAATTATTAATGTAATTAATTTTTTAAAGGGTCCATCAAGGAGATGTCGTAATATAAAACATGAAGAAGAAGAATGTAATATAAATTGTAAAAGAAAAATTGCTCAAATTTGTTATACGGATTTTGGAAAATTCTGTACATGTTTTGTTAGAAATTAAAATTATAATATTATGCTTACCAGAAGAATAATTTAGAAAATAATCCAGCATCTTCACGTGGGGATTTCTTCATAATAATAATAATAATAAATTTAACATTTACAAATAATTAACAAATATTAATAAGAAAATAGTAACTTAATTCAATGGATCCTAAAATCCCAATAAATAATCAACTACGTTACGCCTCCTTTCTTTCTTTTTTTTTCCAAAATCCTTATCAATAACTTTAACCTCTAAAAATAATAATAATTTATTATTATTAAATACACTACAACACACAAGAATACAACACAACTAATAATAATCCAATCCAATCATTAACTTTATCTAAATATTACATTTGAACGATAAGAAATTTTCCAATACATACAAAACCATTATTATTTTAAAACTTTAATTTTTATTATTATTTACTTTTAGGATCAACCTACAGAATTTATTTGTATTATTATGTGTTTAATGTACTGTGTAAAATATTAAATGAACTTTGTGTAAATTAAATTTCAAGAAGTTGAGATTCTTCCTCTCCTTTTTCATTTATTTCATCTTCATCAAATTCATCAAATGCATCTTCCAATGTAGTTTTTTCCAATGATTTTGGATCTATTGTTGATGTTGGAAATATTTTTTCAGGATTTCTGAAACAGAATTCATCATCACTAAAACAATCACTTAAATTATCACCAACTTTTGATTCTCTTAATTCCCAATCACTTCCACATTCATTATTTTTATCTTCATCTTCATCTTCATTTCCTATTTGAATTTCATCAATAATTACAGATCCAATACTTGATTTATCTTCTGATTGAATATTTCCACTCTCAGGAGTATTATTATTATTATCTTCATCTTGAATTATTATACTATCCATTGATTCAATATTTGAATTAGAATTATTAATTATTTGTTTATGATTTCTTATTTCTTTTTTTCTTATTTGTATTTCTCTTTGTTCATATTCTTCAATTTCAGAATCTCCAAGATCATTTAATTCTTTAATTCTTCTTTTATGAAGTGTTGATGATAAATGTCTCCTAAAGGAATTTGTATACAATGTTCTGAATTGACATGGTCTACATGTTAAAAAATCTTGCATATCCTCTTCAATTTCTTCATCTTCTTCTTCATTTTCTCCTCTTGTATTATTATTATTAATAATATAATATTGTGTTGTAAATCTGTGGTTACATTTTGGACAAACAATATCCTTTTTAATAGTGTGTGTTTTCCTGTGTTTATTGTATTGAGCATATGTTTGAAATGTAGCACTACAAATCTTGCATTTGATTGGTTCTCCATTATTGTTGTGTTGAATTCGTATGTGATTACGAAGATTTGATTTAAATCTAAATTCAGCTCCACATGTTGCACATTTTAATTTTTTCATATTATGATCTATTTCAACGTGTTCTTTCAATTGATGTTTGAATATGAATTTTTTTGGGCATTTGTCACAGGATAATTTTGGTTTGTATTTGTAAACTTTTCCATTTTTACTATAATAATTCAATCCAATATTTTCATCTTCTTTTTCTTTTTCTCCTGGTTTAAGAAGTCGTTTTCCACGTGTTTGTGTACCAATATTCCGTTGACCATCAGTTGGACCATCTTCGATTTCTAAACCACTCCTTATGTACATTGAATTATCCTCCTCAACCTCAATTTCATTTTCATCATTTTCAACTTCTTCATTTTCAATAATTGAATCATCACATCGGAAACTCTGTCCAAAATCAGAGCCACCACCACCATTATTTTCAAATTGATTATTTGAATTTTCTAATATTTGATTGTTTGATCCTTGTTTTGAATATCTTGGAGTTGATATTAGGATTGGACTAAATGGAAGGGATTCAGTATTTTCATATCCACCTTAAAAATAAATACAAAAATTAATTAATTTATTAATAATTATTTATTTAATATTAGTTTTTACCTCGTGATAATTCTGGTGTAGTACAAGTGTTTGTTTTGATTCTTTTATTGTGTTGATTTGATTGGTTGTTTTGATTAGATGATAAATTTTCATAATTTTCATCAATTTCATCATCTAATAAAATAAATAATAATAATAATAAATAATAATTTAATTTTTAATAATATTTTACCATAAGTATTTTGATAATTTTTGAATTCTCCACTAATTGTTGGATACATTGAAAAATCAATACCAGAGCTTGAACTACTGTTGGAAGCACATGATGAATTTGTTCTTGATTTCTTATTTAATTGTTGTTGTTTATTTCTATTTGAAATTGGAGTCCATTGACTAACTGCTGAGGAACCACGATCAATTGTTGGTATTTTGATGGCAGAGGATCCTAAATCAACCATAAGTTGAGGTCGTTTAACCATTGGATGAATTTGATAGGAAGTTTGTGGAGTTGTAAATCTTGGTGATGGTGAATTAATGAATCGTCCTGTGAGACTGCGCATAACTTCTGGTGAAATATTATTTGAATCCAGAGTTATTGTTGGTGATTTAATTGATGATCCTGATCCAATGGAACCATAGGTTGAATAAGTTGAATTTGGAATTATGCTTTTGGAATTTTGTGATGTTGAGTTTGAGATTAAAGATGATGTTGATTTTTGTGTATTTGATGTTGAAAATTCAATTTGTATATCCTTAGGCATATTTATAAAACTTCCTTTAATAATTAAATTAATGAAATAAGTTTATTTATGATTAATTGAATATTGATATTAATAAAATACTAACCAGGTTTAATTTGAAGTCTGTTTGTGTTTGTTTTAGTATTGATTGTATTTGGATTTTGATTTTGATTTTGATTAAGGATATTTTTTGAATTATTGAAATTAGAAGTATGAGATGATGAAGTTGAGTTGATTGTTGTGTCAATGACCTCAGATGGAACATTTTGTATTAAATCTATAATAAAATAAAGATAAATAATTAATTAATATTTTAATTATAATAATTATTAGCGTTATTAGCGTACACGCTAATTGAATCATTATAATTTTCATGTATCACACAACCGTCAAAACGTTGCCGCTTAAGAGGAAGGGGATCTCAAGTACAGACAAACAGCCGCTTCTGGACAAGTATTGTATTACAGTAGATTCAGAGGGCACCTCCCCAACAGCAAAGAAGACAAAAGGAGACTCCGGCACCACAGAGGATACCCAAACCGACACAATGGGTGGGGCGGAGAAAACAACAACCATTGAACACAGTCAGCTGATGGAGTACCTTAAGAAACTGAACACTAAATTCGACGACAACAAGACTGAACTGAATCGTAACAACGAGCAACTTACAACTAAACTGGATCAAGTAAACGTTAAGTTGGATAATAACACCAAATTACTACAAGAGGTCAAAGATCAAGTTAAGGCGAACACCACAGCCATTGCTGACTTACAACTAACAACAACAAGCGCTTCAGAAGAGCGCTCTTCTTTACAGAAGAAGGTTCTGGACTT
>JAQGCN010001125.1:0-11529 GCA_034699725.1 Friesea truncata | reverse complement strand
CAAATTCAAATTTTTTTCTGACGAGTAGAAAAAACTGACGAGTCGGATAACTCGAGAGTGATAAAAGCAAACTGGTGTGAAAAAGTAAATAAATGTGCCGTTGCATGCTAGTAATACTCATTTTAATTTCTTTCATTATCATTTCAATTATTATTCCAATAATCATTCTTTTATATAGATATTGAAAAGAACAAGAGAAGAATACAAGAATGCAGTGTATCCGAGAAGTATCCAGTAAAATAGGACTCTGTGCCCCTAAAATCGCTTGTTGTCAAAAACTTCCCGTTCGTTATGGAAGAAAACCTAGTTGGTTAGGATTTGCTAAATCAAAATTATTCAGAGTCCCTGCTCCAAAAAATTGGCCTGAAACGGAACATCAGGAATTATACTATATAACTCAGCATTACAAGACATACATGCGTTCTTTAAGGTTTGTTTAGCTCGATTACACTACCTTCTTATAATAATTAATTTGTTTATTGTTTTGTAGATCATTTCAAGAAAAAGAATATGAACGCTCTGTAGAAGAATCCAAAGCCCATGCTAAAGGAATTTCAGAGGATGCTGAACTTGGTAAAATTTTAGAAGAAATTGAAAGAGACAATGCAATTGTACGCTCAAGGCGTGAAAAAGCCCTACTTGTAGAATGGAAACAAACTGAAGAAGATATAATTCAACAACGGACTATATTTGAAGAAAACGAGAGACAACTTCAAGAAGTAACTGAAAAAGAATTAAAGTTTCAAATGGTAATTTATAAAGTTTAAATTTTTGGGAATTCAATATTTGGATAATATTTATTTTTTATTTATAGGAGAGATTAAAATCAGCCATTAGAGAAGATAATCTAGACGAAGCGATTGAGAAAGCTTTACATACGATAATTGACTATAATTTTGCAGTTGATAAAGTTGGGAATTATTACTACGGAAGATTAAATTCAAATTCAATCACACCAAAAGAACAAATACCTCAACAACCTCCTAGTTTTAGTACTTAATCAAGTGTGTTAAATAGAAAATTAATCAAAATTCGCTTATTGAAATTCTGTAGTAAATATTTTTTATTTTCCACTCGAATTCTTTACGCTTTTTTGGGAGGCGCCGAGCGAGCGCGGGAGTAAAAATAGCAAATCCAAACATCAGCTGATGATTATTTTGAAATCTAGCGAGTTGTTGTGGTTTGTTTGTTTTTGTGCGACGACAGACAGACAGACGCCAAGCAAGTTAAAGTTAACTTTGTTAAACTCATTTTACACTAATTCACTTAAATATAACTTTACACAACTCAATTATTCAACAATGGCATCAAAACCCTTAAAACCTGGAGAAGCTCAAAAGGTATGATTTTACTTTAGTTGTTGTTTTTTGTAACAAGAATTAACCTGTATGATTTGTCTTTTTAGTTCCTGACGCTTATGATAGATGAAAGGATACCAAACTTCGATGAAGTTGAAGCTTTTCTTGTGGGGAATGAAATCAAGTATGAACGTGTTAAAAATCCAATCCTCCTTAATTCTATAACGTTCAAGCGAGAACTAGCCTACGAAGCGTTAGATCATAATTTAAAGGTAAAATCTTAAAAAGAGTCATTAGTAAAATAATCTTACATTTGAGCTAAGAAAGACGTTTTAAATCTTTTAGCCACAAAAAATATCAAAATTTGAAGACGAAGACCAAGTTTTTGTTATTCTTAAACCAGATGATATAGTTCCAAAACTCTACCTGCATATTCATCAAAATGAACCCTTAGGAATTGATGGAGATTATAATGATGAAATCGATGTGATTACTTACGGTACTTCCTTACAACAAACTTCCAATGAAAAACATGTAACATTTATCATAATTGGAATGGATAAATATTTCAAGTAAGAAATTTATGCACAAGAATCATAACAATGTAAATATGTGAAATCTTTTTTAAGGAAGGTGAAAAAAGACACTCAGCAAGAATTTCGTGATCGAGTATTAAACAATGATCAACAACAACCAAAACCAAAACGTCGCAAGAAACAATTACCAACGATTTCGAGGTAATTTTTTAGTTAATCGTAATTCATCGTTTTAATAATTACTTATTTTACTTTTAGTATCGAATTTCAAAGTTGTATGGTTGAATTACAACTCCAAACCAACATTACTTATCGTCTCGTAAACTCAGTTGAGCAACTTGGAAAAATGCTTATGCAATATACCAAAGCCATTGCAGACGCACCTTTCAAGTATTTAAGAATTTTCTTTAATAATGATTTTAAAACAATCTAATTCATTATTTATTTATTGAAGACGACAACGGAAGGAGCAAGGTTTTGATTATTTAACTACTGCGGATACTGCTGGATCTGTAAAAGTAGAAAAGGATGGAAAAGGACTCAAGACATTATGGATTGAACAACTGCGTCTGTTTGGAAGTTTGGGATTAGATGCAGCCCAGGCAATAGCAAGGGTCTACCCATCCCCTGCAGAACTTATCAAAGTAATTAATCAAATCAAATCTCAGTTTTATCTTAACTATGAAGTCTAATTTCATTTTCTGCTGTTGTAGAAATACGACGAATGTCTAACCACAGAAGAAGGCCTAGACTTATTGAAAGATATTGATGTGAGTGAGGATGTTTAATTTTTGTTGCTTTATGTGTCAACTATTGTTAATGTCCGCACACCCAAAATTAACCCATTTAACATTAATCGTTGTCATTACCTCAGCCATTTTGGTTATTATGGCTTAACTTTATCTTGTAGAAGGGTGGTGTTAGTGGAATTTGTTTTGTTATATGCCTGTATTTTATATTTTTAGGTTCGGAAGGGTGTAGGAGCATTAGCAAATCATCGGAAGTTGGGTCCAGAGTTAAGTCGAAAAATATATCGATTCTTTAATTCACTCAACCCAGAAAGGTGTCTGGGTTCATCTCAAAATGTATAAAAAAAATTCAAGAATTTTTGTTTAGACGATGAAATGAAGATAATATAAATTTTAATATCTGGATTCAAAAATTGAAATACTTATAATACAAATAACATTTAATTAATTAATTAACATTAATCCTCAACTTTCATAAACACAGACGAAAGGAAGAAAATGTAAGTAGAAAATGTGTAAAATATTTAACAAAATTAGAATTCTTAATTTTTTCAATCATTATTAATTCAAATCCAGTTCAATCATCATCTTCGGAGGATCCTCCGTCATCTTCTTCTTCCTCTTCATCATCATCTTCTGTGTATTTAGGCTTAGGGCCACCAGTGCGAGGATGGCGAGTTGGACGCGGTGGTGGTTTCGGCTTGTTATCGTTATCTTCTTCATCCTCGTCTCCATCTTTATCATTCATTTTGGGTTTCTTATTACTAGGACCCTGACGACGAGGTGATGATTTTGCCTTGGGTCTCTTTGAATTTGAGCTCGCGCCACCACGAACACCACCACCACCACGTTTTGGTGGGGGTGGGACTTCATCTTGTTCTTCTTCCTCTTCATCCTCCTCCTCCTCTTCTTCTTCATCAGAGTTTTCATCTTCATCATCATCACTTTCTTCTTCACTTTTAACAACAGCTGAACCGTCTGCCTCTTCGTCTTCATCTTCAGATTTGAATCCGTTGCCCCATCCTAGAAAATATAAATTCAAATTAAATGAAATTGTAAATGAATTTTTAAAAGGCAGACTTTACTTTCAAATAACTTCTTATGTATTGTAAGTTCCAATGGTGCAATAGCTTGCAATTTATTGAGTCCATTGCAGCTATTCTTGACGAGAGTCTTTTGGATTTGTCGAAGATGTTTCTCCAAATTGACCATCACTTCATTTGTGTCGTAGAGCTCGATTGAATTGAGATAACACTTTTTGCAAAAGTTTAGATTTGCAGTCTCGGTTGGGATTTTGACGTCAAGGTGAAAGCCATTAATCCAAATGAATTTCATGAGTTTAGTATAACTCGCTATAAATAAAATAAGAAGAATTCTCAATGTTACTTTGATATATTCAAATAAATTAATTACCATCTCGTTGAATCCATTCACAAAGTTTTTTAGCTCCACATATTGCACATGGGTCCTCGTTCACGTTCCCTTTTTTGGGTCCAGCACTAGATCCAGAAGCACCATCTTTTTCTTTATTAGCAACAGCAGCTGCGGCAGGAGCGGCTTTCTTTCCACGTGGTGTGGGTGCCATGATTATCCTAAAAGAAAATTAATCAAATTTTATTTAATAAATCCGATTTACAACACTATAAATTAAATACTACGAATTACAGCATTACCTTTTGATTGAAAATTCGGACGGACACTTTAAACAAATTAAATGACTTGTTTATTCAGTATTAGAGAAGAGATGATAGAATTAGAAAGTAGACTAACTTTTTTGTAATTAAAATAAAACTGACAATGGCAGGACGAGTACGGACAGCTTAGTAAGTAGTGGCTGAAGCTGAAAGATGAATAATAGATGGACCACGGAAACGACTGGACTGGAGTAATCACAAAAGTAAAAATGAAGCTTCTTAACTATTCGATTGATAATAAATAGAGTAACAGAGCGGGACAGACAGACCACAGACACGCCAGACGCCACGCTGCTGACACGCAGTCTATCTCTGTCACCACGCCTCTCCTCCTTTCTTTTTTTTCCCTCCTTCTGACGCGACGCTTCCTAAAACATGTGCTCATAGCGTTGTTCTTCTTATCGCCATCACAAAAAATTTTTACATGACCCTTCCTTCATTTTATTTTTAAGAAATAGTAATTTAAAAATACTGAATTAAACATTACTTTTCTCTGACTAAATTATTAATATTCTAATTTAGCGTTTTCTATTTTTCTTTATTTGAACAGGTTGACTCCCTTCTACGCATTCTTCTGGGGATGAAGTTAAATTTTCATTAGAAATGACTGAAATATTTTCATTAGGATTATCCATAGCTAAGGGTTGATTTATTATTGAAGTACCATCCGTTGTATGTACACCCTGTCCTGTTGTGTCAACTGAGGGTGTGGTAGTATCTATATCAACTGGAGTCCCAGTCCCAGCTTCAATTGATACTACTTCAGGTTGAACCTCAGAAGAAGCGGAATGCTGGTTTTCTTCGGTGGGAATATTATTATTGAATGATCCCACCCCTGGACTACGAGAAGCAGCACGGCTCGATTTTTTTCTAGAGTGCTTTGGTGATGACATTTCGATGAAGGATGATTTATCTGACAAATTATTAAGTATAAGGCTCATTTCTCTTAGACATGTATTCATGTCTTCTAGCTGACTCTTAATTAAGAGTACTTCACGTGTAAGAGAACCACTTGAACTACGGTCATTACTCTTTATATCTTGGACCATTTGTACAACTTTCTTATTAACATCATCCGAATACCTAATATTTTTTGAAAAAAGTTTTAGCAAATATTTTGAAAACTTATCATTGCATTGTTTACTTATCCATTCCGTCTTTCACTCTTTGAAAAAGATCATCCGCAATTTCATTTGTTGCTTTGTTGATATTTTGATCGTAATCAGGATGAGCTGGATGTGCGAGTGTAGTGCGACTTGGATCCAGCTTTTTTGTATGTTGCGTCATTACGATTTCCAATGCATCTTTGCTTAATTTTCCGTGGTCCTTTAAATTTGGGAATATGACGCCTTTCCGTTGTCGTAAAGATCGAATGTCACGCATTCCAAACTGAGGATACAGCAAGCTCCGTTTCTGGAGAGCATCTTCCAATTGGCTCGAAACTTTCACCTGCTGCACTAGCTGCATATATTCACCTGAGATACATTACATTGTAATATTTAATGAAAGTTTATATTTTGTTTGAAAATGATCATTCCTACCTTCTCTCTGCATAGAACTGATGTCACATACAGCCAATGCTACAAAAAGGCTAGAGAGTATTATGGATATAAAAATAATGAAGAGTGCAACTACAAGATGACTCGTAAATGGAACAATTACTGCATTTTTAGATTTCGAATCAATAAACGTTCGAGCAAGGTCAATTTCGCCTATCATCATGGCAAATGTCTACAACAAAAATTAAAATGATCTAACGAGTTAACGAATTTAAGTTAATGATTTACTTTAAGGAATGTGAATCCAACGCTGTCAAAATCTTTCTGAGTGCGGAATAGAAAATGAAGTGTTAGACTGAAGGCGAATAGAAGACCCAAATATGTAAACATACACTTCAGAATGTTGACAGCTACTGCAGCGAACATTCTACAATATGAATTATGGGTTAATTTTAAATATAAATTAGAGTTGTCACGGATACGGGTAAATGAGTGAAAATATCCGTCCGTATCCGTATCCTAGGATGAGGATACGGACGGATATTAAAAAATGAGCGGATAAACGGATGCGGATAAAATTTTCGCTCATGGATACGGACGTCGGACGGACGGATATTTGATGGTCCGGTCAGGATGAATCATCCGTATCCGTTAACAGTATTGGCGGATCCGCAACCTCCCGTGTTTTCTTTAAACTATACCATTTCAAATTACAATATTCAGATTCTAGAGTTTAACTGTCGTAAAACTGTCAACTTCTAAATTAATTTGGTTCTATTTCAATATTTATATAAAAATCGTCTAATTATGTCGGAAATCGATCTGGTAAGAGTAGTATTTTAATTAAATGTTAATTCCGGCATCTGAAACTGCAGACGAAAGGATATTTTCAACCACAGGAATAACTATTTCCCAGCGTCGTTCACTGATCAGTGGATCCACTGTAGAATCGCTAACTTTTTTGAACAAAAATATGTAGCTATAATTTACTTAACTGTTAGTATATTATATGTTAAAATTATTGCCTTGTAGTAATTAAATGTAAAAAAAGATATAAAAAAATTAAGTTTCGGATGCGGATATTTTATCCGAAAGTTCGGATAAGGATGCGGATATTTCATGGTTTTACGGATACGGATAACGGACGGATGGATAGCGCGATCCTTACGGATAGCTGGATCAGGATAAAATTTTTTTTAACGGATACGGATAATGGACGGACGGATATTGGAAAACTCCTATCCGTGACAACTCTAATATAAATGTTGAGTAAGAATAAAATACCTAATATAAACTCCAAAAATTGGGATTTTCCCGTAAAGCGTCACCTGCAAATAATAAATGTTACAATATGAAATGTTAAGAAGCTTTAAAATGTCATACTTGAATTGTCCATCCGACTATAAGACAAACAGCAGCAAAATGATCCCTGGCTTCAACAAAGCTTTGGACACCACATTCGGCAAGTGATAGAAGAGCAACACTTGATACGAGTACAAGTTCCAACATGTTGTCTACCTGGAAATTAGTAATGTGAATTGAAACTTTACTGAATTTTAATTAATATTTTTAAGCTTACTTGAACGACGTAATGAAGTGGGGACTGTATGAGTTGAACCATTTCCCTGATAAAAAGAAATGCTGTCAACACCCAAAGTATACTCCACACCACCTACCATGTCAAATGTCATGTCAATAATCAGGATATACTATAAAATGTTTCTTACAATATTTCTGGAACTATCCATACAATATCGTTCATGTCCCATTGGGTGGTGCGTAGGAGCTTCCTTGTATATGATATCATGCTCACTTTCTGTTATATTCACGCTTGGGTCTACGATTGGTGTATCCGATTCGTACTCCATGAAAATGACGGCTGTAAGAAAAGCTAAGAAAACTGCGAAGAGTAGCATGTCTAAATACAGGTACCATCTTAAATACGAACACATTTTTTAGTTTGAGCAATTTTTTCATAATCGTTCCTTTGATATGTGTGACCTACTTGACTTTTTTCCACTTGAGTCTTAGAAGACTTTCACAAACGGGATGACTTAAGATGGACGAATCGCTACACTTTGTTAATCCGTGCAAAACTCCCATTTCTTGCAAGATGGATTCAGTTTCATCTCTGTTTTGTATACTAAGTAATTTATCATTAGGGATATCCTTTGGAAAAAATGTGAGACATGTGTAATCGAATTGGATGTAAAATTGTTTGGATTCTGGATCACAATTATCGATGTTGGAAGATACACATTTATCAAGAAAATTCGAAATAAGGGTTGGAAATTTTCGTGACATTGTAAGAAGACTCATCCCATCCAATAATTCAGCTCCTAGTTCGTATAAAATTGTAACAGCTTCAGCTGACCCTGTCTGAAATTTTAAAAAAATCTTACTATTTTATGAAAATTCAAATTATATTTTCAATAATTCACCTGAATTGCATACGAGAGAGCTGATTTTCCGTTAGAATCAATTCCATCAACTTTCACTCCTGAAGAAACAAGTTTTCTAAAAGTTGCTCCCATTTTTCCAGCATCTGCTTCCTTACTTTCGTTACAGGTTTCAGCAGCATGATCTGTCTCAAACAAGAGTCATAATTTTACAATAGCATTCGTATTTAAATATTAAGTATACGTAATGCAGATTTTCCAAACATGTCCAAAGCATTAATATCAGCCCCATATTCCAACAGTATCTGGAAAAAGTCATTATTTATTTCATGAATCCATTTTTAGAGGAAAACAACAGAAAATATTGCGCATTTGTATCAAATAGGACTACCATATTTATGAAACCTGGTATTAGCCAATCTATTTGGGTTGACTTTATTTTTCTCATTTTCAATGTTTTTGTGGGCAAACACAAGAGATTCTATGAATAATTGATAATATTCGTTTATGAAATATGGATCAAAGAATATCGATACTTCAACTTAAAATCAAAAGGTATTAAAAGTTGTGGGTAAACTTCTTTGGATTGACACGTGGAAATCAATAAAGTATTAATAAATTATCCTGTATTACTCATCATTTCCCCAAATTTCCTATTATATACTTTATTTCTTCCTACATCGATTTCCTTATTTATGATTGGCTTTCTTACAAAACTTTACCAATACCAATGAAAACCTAAGAATTATTATTATTACTTATCAAAATTCTAGAGAAATATTTCAAATACTTGATGATGGCACTTTTATCAATTTTGATTTAAAAACCTGCTGTGCTTTGATAATTTTTTTAAATTATTAATTACTTCAATGCTCCAAATGTCATTTACACGAGCAGCCATCTAAATTATTAAAATTAAAATTTTAAACTAATATTTTTTAATTTAAAGTTAATTTACCAAAAGTGGTGTCATCTTATTCTTATCCCTTCCATTGACATCACATCCAGCGGATAACAAAAGTCTACAACATTCTGCTTGACCTTAAATATGAAAAATAATTTGATTAAACAGAAATTCAATTTTAATAAACTTACCAGCACCCGCTGAATAATGAAGAGCAGATGCTCCAAAACGATTCCTCGCACTCAAATCTGCCCGTACACTTAAGAGTACTTGTGTTGCATCTTTTGATGTTGCAGCAGCATACATGAGAGGTGTCCTTTCAAGGGTCGTGTCAGGTTGATCCTTTTGAGATCCATGGTCCAAAAGGAGTTGAGCCTTTTAATTGAAATATCTCATTTGTAAAATATAATACTTTAAATTTTTTAGCTATTTCTTCATTTTTACAATTGAGCTATGTCCAAGTAGACAAGCGAGATGAAGGGGCCATCGCCCTTTCTCGTCACAAACAGAATTTGGATCAACTCCATTTCCAGAATTTAATATTCGTCTCACTCTATCTACTTTATTTTGTTCCACTGCTGCAATTAAGTCAGCTCGCAGTATATTTGCATCAGTTTGAGCTGAATTATTAAACTATTGTTAATAAAAATATATTGGGAATAGAATTTTTCTACTCACTATAAAATGATTGTTGGGAAGGAAGTGATTTAGGTTTGGGATGACGGTGTGACGAAGTAGTTGCTGGGGTGGTACCTTTAGTCGTATTTCCATTTCCACCTCCAACAGATCCATTGATTTGCGTTTTTGATGGATTCTTTTCCAATTTTTTTCTATCTGGATTTCCCATATCAAATTCTTCACCAGGTTCCTCAGAAGAATAAAATTGTTGATCAATTAAATAGACATTAGGAGGTGTATTTGCTGAAGAAATTCCACTATCTCCATTGTTCCTTAAAGCACTACTACAAGTTGGTTCTTCATCATTATTTATTCTTCTTCCCTTTCGCACATGTCTATGATATTCAGCAGAATCACGTACTTTTGCACTTCGCACAGTATATTTTTCTCTAGGTCCAAAATTTTCAACACTTTGTATTGTATCTGAATTTTCTGAGGGATTGATTTCGTAAGAGCCTAATGCATCGTATACGAAATCATCTAAAGTCTCTAATTCTAATCTAGCTAATTCTTCCTCAAAATTAACTAAATAACTTCCTCCAATTATATGAGGATCTTCCACTGGATAAATTTCCCTAATGAAGGATTTTTGCCTTGTAGGTCGGATGATGGATGAATTGTCTCTAATAGCTAATGATGAAGTTGAGGAATCAAGAAGTTGGTCATCTTCTATTGAATTTTTACGATTTTCAAATGGATGTACCCGTGACATGGAACAAATCTTTTTGAAACCTGTTTGGAACAAATTACAAATTTTTCAACTAAATAATTTCCTCAAACTGAAAGAAGCGCAGGGTTAAATCATAAATAATTTGACTTTCTCTTACTTAATTAATTTCGTTTTACATTTTCACGGAATATTGTGAAAAAAGGTAAAGCTATACTAGATTAAACATTACCTTTTAAATAAATAGTAAAAATAATGATAATAATTTACCTTTGTTGTTGAAATTGAATTAGTTTAGCCCCATTTTCAACCCTGAGCATAATTTTCACCAATGGGATACTAAGAGTAAAACAATAATGGTGATAACGAGTCGAGTCCAATATTCTTAATGATGAAATCCAAATCATGCTTTCTCCAATAAAAAGGGGAGGATTGACAGTTTAGTAGTCCTTGGAATTGGAAAGTTGGTTTAAATGAACCAAGTATTGACTTACTTTTTAATAATTTTCACTTTAACAAATCAATACCTAAGATTAACTCACGCGTAAATTCCAGCAACCAGTTTGGCAAAAAAACAATAAAATAGGAGTAGCCAATTTCAGAATTTTGAGCTTATTGTCAAATTATTTTCAACATTGAATTGTATTGTCCCGTCATTACATTACAACACTCAGGAATGAATAAATTGGTTGAGCTCTTTCTCCGTCGTCGAACTTTAGTGAAAGTAAGAGAAAGTCAAAATTTTTGAAAGGTTCATCATCATCATAATCTTCTCCAAATAAAATGTCCTTGTAACAACAACATAAGCACGAGAAATGATGATAGCGTGTTTAAAGTTTGTTTGTTAAATTTACATTGACTTTCCTGGTTGATAGAAAAATGTAAAGACCGCTAAAATATTGACCGCTGGTGACTGACCGCTAAAACATTGACCGCTGACCGCTAAAACAGCGGAGCCGGACGACTATTATTATGGATTTTAACTGCGGGCTGCTCCGTCCGGAATTTTTTTAGTGGCTCGTCACAACTGGCTCTCAAAATCGGTTTCACCTTAAATGGGCACATTCTTTCAAACTAAGTGCCAAATCCACTCTTCGTTAAATAT
>JAQGCN010001124.1:0-11534 GCA_034699725.1 Friesea truncata | reverse complement strand
CTCATATTTAACTTACTCCGGTCAAAATTGCATTTTTAAATTCAGATCTTCCATCGTGTAATGTACGAAGCATCGTTTTCTTTCTTTCTGCTTCTTCGCCAGATTCGAGAGTCATAAATACCTAAAAGTATAGATTAATTTTTATTAAGTTCAATTCAATTACAAAAGTTCAAAGAAAAAGAATAAACTTATTAAATGACTTTCCCTCACCGTGGAATCATTCATTCATTCACTCATTAGGATGACAAAGTTTATTTTTCAGAGGTTTAAGTTTTGAAAATGGATAAAATTTTATGTATTTTTGATGAGGTAAGAAAGGAAGGGCGTTGACTTTTTTATCAGTCTAATATAATCAAATCATTCACTTTCAATCTAATTTTCTTTTTCTCTAAATTCAAGAGAAAGGAGAAAAGGTATTATTCTGTAATCGGAAATTAACTATGGAAAACCGGAATCGCCCCTATCTTATTTCATTCCATTACAAATTGATTTGTTAAAATCACTGCTTATATAACAACATTACATAATAATCCTCCTTCCTACCATTTTTACTCAAAGTTTAATACGTAAAAATAATGATCGATTTTAGAAACTTTTGGACCACAGCAGGGCTCGCTAGGAAGGAGCAGGAGGTTTCATTTTCTTTTCCCACGACAAGAAATTAACTCCACACATTTGTGTCTTTTAATGAAATTAAAATGAAATTTTTTTCAACAGAAGGAAATTAGAAGAACCATACACTTTCTAATTTCTAAACTTTGCAACTTTTAATTTATTTCGTATTTTTTTGTATGATAAAGTTAGGACAACTTCATTTGTTAATTTGCGAAGATATCTCAAGCTGGTGAACAGAGTATAATTAAAACAAATCAAACTTTAATTTCTTGTTGAGAGGAAATAAATGAAACTTGAGAGCGTTTTCGATTTAAAACTTAAAGAACTTTCACTTAGTACTTGGAAAACATTCACACAGTCAAACTAATAGCTGTGTGTGAATACAAAGACAAAAAGTTTAATACTTTCTTTAACTCTTATTTATAAATCCAGTATATTTAAGTTTATATACGAAGTGAAACTTAATTTTTCCATTACGTAATGAAGTTCTATTATGATATTTTTAAGAAATATTCTTCTCATCTTTTAAGTGTGAGCCTTTAGGATATATTACTTAAATTTCATTTGAAAATCCTATTATTTCATTCTTATTATATTTTTTGTTCTAACGTCTGGATTGAATCTCTTCGTCATCATCGTCATGATGAACCTCAGAGGAGCAACAGCTCTTTAAGTGTTTTCTCTTCCTTCTTCTTTACCATACCACCCACCCTTTTCATTCTTTCTTATATTTTCTCTCTTTACCACGACGAAATCACTATTCTAAAATTACAGCATGAAAATGGGTTGGATCTTTGCCCAATTCTTTTTTCTAGATGAAAAAAAAATTTACCTCAGTGTCAATTATCCTATTCTTTCCCTTAAATTTTAAAACTCTTTCCTCTTCCTATGAACCTTGACTTAATAATAATAATATGAAAAAAACCTCCTCCGGAAGAAAAAAAGATGATCAGTCTGCCAAAAACCTTGTCATCAAAACATTTAAAAAAGTTTTCAGAATCATTAGGTTTTAACCCTATTTCCCGGAAGAATAGAAGAACCGAGACTAACTCCCGGGAAATTGAGAGGTGACATCAGAAGAAGTTTCCCGTGTCTACTGCAACCGTATTTTTAGATTCAATTTCATTTCACTTACTCATAAAAATCTAATTTAAGGTTTATGTTATGTACTACTACTAATACCACAAAAGTCGTAAAATACAATCCTTTTTATTAGTCTCTCCTTAGTTAAGTTTCAATTTATAAACATAAACTACCTACTTTTTAAAGCATTTATCATTTTTAACCTAATAATAAATAAACATTTAAAATCAACTTGAAGGGGTATAAACCTTAAACAACTTGTTTAGAGACATACAGATTTGTACAAAATTCACCATCATCGTCAACAGAATTTTAAGAGTTATTTTAGCATTAGCTTTGCCACTAATCGTTTATAATGAAATTAATTATGCTGGTTTGTCTTGTTATGATATGAAAGGGTGTGTAATTAAAAATATTTTCTTGGTTATAATTTCTTCTGAAAGTGACAATGGAGAAGGTATATTCCTTTTCCTGTTAAAAGATTTAAGGAGTTGAAAGTGAAGTTAAAGAAATTTAGATTCTTTGAAGATGAAAATAATAATTCAGATTCCGTTTTTGATCTTACTACTCCTTTGAACTTAGATAATTTAACCGGAACTGAATGTTCCGAGCCTCAAATTTTATGAAAAAAAAATTTGGAAGTAAAATGCATTAACTTTACTACGAGGCTGCGATATGGCTTTAGTAGCAGACATTCTTATTCCATTTAAACAAAATTGCATTCTTCCTTCACCTCTTTTAAGGGATTACCCACATGTAGTGCAATAGCAGTGATTCTGTTTTTATAAGATCGTACGTACGTATTTTCATTTCATTTCTTACTTAATAAAAAGAAAGAAAAAACTTTCTCTTTAATTATATTTTTGTTAATGTTTTTCTTATGAAACGTTTTAATGGAATGTAAGAAAGAATCTAATAAATATTAAATTTATGGTCAAAGGAATTTCTAAATAAGATATACTAAAAAAATTCATGTATTTTATGTGTATTACTACTATTACATTATAGGATTGGTTTATGGAATATTTTGCAATAATTCAAAAATTAATGTGCGTGTTTTTCATCTTTTTGCAAGAGGAGGGTAAAAGCGGAAGTAAATAAAAAAAACAAACACCTTAAATATATACTTTTCTTTATAGTAATAATAATGAAAATGGAATAATAATTCGCACTTACCCAAGCACCAGCTGCCGTATATAAGATAAGTGAAAGTATAAGTCCAATATGACCAATATATTTTTTAGAATTTGAAAACCATGATGCTTTCTTAGGTGTTTCACTACTACTACCCCATGCAACTGACTTTTTTCCAACTTCACCATTGTCTTCTGGACTACCCATTGTTATAAAATGATATACGATACAACAAGTTTCCTTCTACTGTGACACTATTCACTAATTGCATGGGACAGGAGATCAATTATAAAAAAGAACAAGAACAATAGGATGATGTTGCTTTCTTTTCAGAAGAAGAAGCAACAAGAAAGAAGAATCGGAGAACAGAGCAGCGTCTTTCTAAAACTTTCCTTTCCTATCCTCTACCAGTGAAATACAAGATGAGAATGAAACGAGACAACTTGCCCTCGTTAAACTATCATTTCTCTGAGATGTTGAAGAAGAAAAATCGGATCAAATCGGTGTGTGTTATCTTCATCTTTCACCCACATGTTTACATAATTCAGTCTTCAAACAGTAGCTGCAGCTTCACAATCAGTATTACAAGATACTGTTTGAGAAAAGAACGTTTGGATTTTTTAAATCTAAAAGAATTTTGAAAACAAATTCAACAAACATAAATTTCAAACTTTTGCAAATACGAAGTTGGTTTTTGTCATATTTGAAGAAAACTAAGAAAGTCTTTCTGACAGGATTTGAAATTATTAATGTAGTACATTACATTAGTATATGGAGTATGAAATAACTTGTGTAAAAGTCAGGATCTCAGCAACTTCAAGTATAAGTCTAAAGTCGGTTTCTTGAATATGCTAATTCACTCCTTCCTCTGTCATTTCCTCCGTTTTTTCTTCAGATGACAAGTTAAGAAGGATTTTTATCAGGATAAAAAATTAAATCAAAACTTTCTCCAAGATTATATTTCTTAGAAGTGAAATTGGAAAATTTTAAAGTTTTCCATAAACAATTTTAAACTAACACTCTCCCAAAAGAGTTTAAATGCAAAAATTATTATTAGAATTATTTTTGTGAAACCAATTTGTTCATAATGTATACTTTTTTAATAGAAACCAAAATTCTATTCTTAAATAATATGACGCTACCGGTTAATAATATCCCAAAATTTAAATAAGTCCCAAAGAAATACAAAAGAAATGTTATAAGGATCTAGTCGCACTCAATAAATTAAATTCACTTAATTAATATTTATTTAATTGAATTAAATAAGTTCTAAACTTGAGATTTTATTTTAGCAGAAGAAAAGCATGAAAATTCATATTTTCAATCTATTAGTTCATTGGAGAATTTTAAACTTAGTAAAATACAAGTAATACACAATTTGTAGCACCACGGTTTCTTTAGCTACTTCATTATTCCCCAGGCAGGGTTTATTAGAATCCAATCCTAAAATTAGATTGTAAACCCATGTAAAAAAGAAAGGCAAAGGGCCATCACTGAGTCAGAGTTCATTATCATTACTAAAGCAAGCATCGTTTTTTTTGTGATAACTCCGATACGTAAAAAATTGTAAGTAATTTATACAAATTCATAATTATTTTTTAATTTAAGTTTTAAATTCTTTTAGGATGAATTTTTATATTGTAAGATTAAAATTCAGGATTATTTGGAATTAAAATCTTCCAATCAAATCAAATTGGAATTCTGGAAAAATGTTAAAAACAAAAGAAACTCGAAAACAATCAAATTCTGAGAAGAGACACAACTGTACACTTTGTCAAAAATCATTTAAAACCAAAGGTCATTTGTTCCAGCACATCCGCACACACACCAATGAGAAACCATTTCAATGCAATATTTGTAAAAAAGAATTTAAACGAAGAGAAGGATTGAAGAATCATGAAAAAATCCACACAGGAAAAAAACCATTCCAATGTAAACAGTGCGATAAAAAATTCATAAGAAAATCACAACTGAACATCCATTTGAAAGATCATACTGGACAAGGGCTCATCAAATGTACAAAATGTACAAAACAATTCAAAACAAGTCAACATCTCAAGCAGCATATGATAACCCACACAAAAGAAAGTAAATTTATTTGTACAATTTGCAAACATCCAGCACCATCCAAGAGTCATTTAAAGCAACACACCATTGGAGTACATTCAGATGAAAGTCCTTACAAATGTAAAAAATGTGGAAAACAATTTGGATGGAAAGGGGATTTAAAGAAGCATATGCGTATTCACAAGGGTGATTTTGGTGTTTTATTGAAAATTGAAGATGTTGGGGATTTAATGAATAATTTACGAGTGAAATATGGAATTGGATTTTGTGATTTAGATGGATGGAATCCAATACAAATTGAAGATATACCACAATTAATCCAACACATTAAAATCAAATCCACAACTAAACCATTCCATTGTACAAAATGTGGACATCTCTCTACGACAAAATCAAATTTAAATCTTCATATGAAGATCCATGCCAATTTGAAAGAATACAAATGTGATGATTGTGGGAAGGAATTTCGCCATAAGAATCATTTAATTTTTCATATTCGTACTCATACTGGTGAGAGACCCTACAAATGTCCACTTTGTATAAAAACATTTACTCAAAGCGGTTCCATGAAAGTTCAACTTAATCGTCGTCATATAAAGGAAAAACATTGGAAATGTGAAGTATGTGATGTAGATTTTACATCAAGCGATGTTTTGTACAAACATAAAAAATCCAAGCAATGTGCTAAAGCTCATGAAAATATTCAATCTTAAAAATGATTTTTAGAAATAATTATATGTATAATTTGTTAATATTATTTGTTGTTGCCATTAACTAAGACGATGTAATTATTTTTTGGTGTAATTATTTTTACTTCGTATTTGTTGGATCCTTAGAATAAAGAACCATGGCGCCTGATGAGGCTCTTCTTTATTCTAAGGTTGGATCTGATATTGGTTGCACGGATGAAGAAAAATAATTTTAGATTGGGTTTGAATTGGGTTTATTTTGAATTTTAGATAAGAAATAAGATTAATTTTCACGAATTAATAAATTGATAATTATTGTACACATTATCTTTTAGTTTTTTTAATTATTTAACTTTAAGTATTTATTTTAATATTATTATGCATTTAATTTTAAATAAGTTTGGTTGTTTTAATGTAATTAAGTAAATGTAAATTATAATAGAAACACTTCAGTGAGAGTTTTTCCAGACAAGAAAAAGAATTTCTTCTATTTCCTGTATCTGAAGAATGAGATTGTAGAAAAGAAATAAAAAGGGAATATTATTGTATTCCCAAGAGAAACAATTACAAGAGCTTTGTATTGTCACAGATATTCCTGTCTCGTATCCTACAATCAAATATACTAAGATTCCAACACTAACACTACTATGGAGGCTGTAAAATACTATTCTTTCATTTCCTCACTAATACACTCATCCCAATCTCTTACATCAGCTTCATTACCTTTTCTACACATATAATATTTATTATTGTGGGGTAACATACAATAATTCTTCTTAAGCTTTGATTCATAACAAACAAACATTGATTTTTACTTCAAAGGAAGCACATACTTAAAAAGTATAAAAGTTTCAATGGTAAAAAAGTTAAAAAAGTATTAAAAGAGAAAGGCTGGTCCTCGTAAGATTAAAGAAATCTCTTATGACTGTTTGCTTTCAGGATTCACAATAAATTGTGTAAAAAAAAGGTCAGGCAATGCATCTATCTTTGTAATACAAAAGAATCAGTTCCTTTGCTCGAAGTTTTATTTGCGAAATTCATTGACTCTGAAACTGTTAAAACTTTTCACGAGAACAATGGAATGGAGATTGTTACGAGGACGGGGTAAGGAAGAAAGGGTCAAGGTTAAAAATGGTTGTAAAAATGGACTTTCACTTGGAAGTGGATAATGATGTTATAGCTCTCATTCACTTTCTCTAGTCACATTCACATTTGGATTTGAAGCATGAGTTCACTCCAATATTAAAAATCCAGCTCATCCTCAAGAATACTTATATTCTTAAGTCAGATATCTTTGTATTATAAATTGATTTGATAGTAAATGTAGTGAATTCAACCATGATTCCTTCGTATATTTTTCCATGAGTTACACATAACACTCTTATGTTATAAACTTGAACTGTTCTTGTTGTGGTCTTGGTTATATAATATCTCAAGTTTAATCTTCTTTAATACACAAACACTCAACTTGAAAATAGTGTTTGGAATGATAAAGAAAGGATAGAGCTGGAATGACTTGTTATTCAATGGGAATTTCAGAGTTGAAGGTGGTTGGTTCTATTCCAACAATTTCTTTAACAATATAAAAAAATAATTTTCACACCAAACCAGTTCTTGGTGAGAAGATTTAACATAAGAATTTGATTATTAATATAATAATTAAATAAATAATTAAATATAACAATTATATTAATAATTTAACAGTTTAACTCAATTTAGTTAGCATTTACTCAAGTTGTAATATAACATAAATCCGTGAAAAAATGTATCAAGACAACAAACTTAACCGTCCAAACGTTCCTATATCTAAGGAAGATGGTAGAAATTTTCATGATGTGATATTGACGTTCTTTATAAGTTTAACAGCTTTACCAACAATATATTTCTTCAACTCTGCATTCGTACTGTTGGACCCGTCTGTAAGTTGGAAATTATAACAAATTCCAATGTGACATCTTAAAATATTATTTTAGGTTCGTACATTCTGGATGATGATTGCTGGACTTTTTATTTTCATTGCAATAGTTGTAATCTGCCATTTCAGTTTTAAGACAAGAGATTGGATGATTTTTGGTAATGAAATTAAATTTCGGATTGGAATTGAAAAATGAATTAACACTTTTAGGTTTCATGCTTTTTACATTTACTTCTGTAATTGATTTATCACTTTCCTTGGAATGGATTGGAATAATTGATAGTGTAATGACAGAATATTTAAAAGTTGGTGAACCATACCTAAATTCTCCATGGGGTTCCGCCATTTCAGCATTTGATGGTTGTGGATTTCTAACCATGTATCTTTTCCTCATATACCGATTTACTAATAAGTAATATTAAATTAACTATCTTTTCAGTTTAATAATTTTAATTTTGATATAGTAAAAGTTGGAGTTCTTTAGGATTATACTGGTTTGGAGGAATTTTTAACTCAATGATTATTTTAATAATTGGTGTCTTCTGTGGAAAACATTCACCAACATTTTGTACTTTGCTTAATATTCCTTATGTATTTTTTCCTATCGCTGTTCTCATTAGGTAAGAAACGGTATGTAAACTTTAGATTTTATAAAAAACCAAAACTTCTTATACTAGAATAATCCGAAGTGAAACGAAGAAACGACCTGATTGGTCTAAACGCATTAAAACAAATATATTCATAAAGTTATACGATTTTGTACTTATTTTGAGTTTGATGTGTTCCATTTGTATAATCAGTGCTAAAACATTCGTAAGTTTATAAAAAGTTAAAAAAAAATCAAATATTTGATTATAATGATTTCGTTTAGAGAATTTTAGGGAGTGAAAAACCACTAATTAAGAAAATGGTTGAATGTGAACCATCTCTACTCTATTCGGATCCTGCACCATTTTCTGGAATACAGGTACTCTATTTCTTCTTTTACATCGTACCTATGCAACTTCACACGATCTACTACTTGTTTCATTCTGAAAAACCACAAATACTCTGGGAATCTGGAATTATTCAAGCAGGAACTATGCTACAGGTAAAATTTAAAGTATTTTAAAATTAAATTCTTTCATGGACTATTGTTGACTGTATAGGCTCAGTTTAGTCACATCGTACAGTCACTTGATACGAATACACCCTTGGAATTTCAATCAGACTGGAAGAATCCTATCTTCTGGACTACCAATCTACTCATTCTTCTTGTCCCACACTTACTTCTTCTCAGACTTTACCTCCATAAACAAATCAATCATCTAAAAAAAGTCAACTAAATCAATTAATTATTGTTGAGCCTTATTTACTATTATTCATCACATAAGTTTCATAAATGGAACAACAGGAAACATGACTATTGATTACATTGAACAATTTCATAATTTGACATTATTTTTTGTATCAATATTTTTAGCTCATGACTTACAAAGTTCGGAATGGAAACTTATTTATACTGTTACTATTTCATACCTGACTGTGAATAAATTTAAGATTTAAGTATATTATTTTTTTTTGTAGAATCATTGCTTTGCATAATTTCTTTGGCCGAAAATTGTTGAGCCTATACGCACGTTTGAACTCCCAGCACTAATCTATAGAAGAAAAAAAATGTGACGAATGATGCATGACATAACTTCATTTTCTAAGAAATAATCTTACAGCATGTTCAAAGTCTGCTGACATTCCCATTGATAATTCAATTTCTCTTGGAAGCATATAGAATCGCTTGCAAATTACATCCCGAACTTGTCGCAGGGCCTAGCAATTAATATGAAATTTTAATTAAACATAAAACTAAGGTTTTGATTAAGTACTTACAATAAAATCCGGGTTCGGATCAGATAAGTCAACGTAATCACGTCCAATGGTCATCAAGCCTCGAAAATTCAGTCTAGGACATTCTGTTTGGATAAATTGAACTAGTTCTTCAACACCTTTCGGAGAGATGCCTCCTTTGGCTAAATAATTATTAATTTAACAATTGAATAGTCTTTTAATCAAGTTTTTGACAAACCTTGTTCCCCACTTGTATTGACTTGAATCATCACATCTAAAGGAGGCAATTCCTTTCGTCCCTCTGAGTCTGCCTCAATCCATTTCACTCGTTGAGAATTGATAGCAGCAGCTATTTTCAAAGAATCAACTGTTTCAATAACGGCTAAATTTTTTCCAGCAGACATTAGTTTTGATACTTTATTTGATTGAAGGTGTCCAATGAAATGCCATTTGATATCAGGACATTCATTCTCCTAAACATAAAAAAGTCAATTTCAGCCAGTAATGAAAATTATTATCATGTTTACTACCAATTCTGCAGCTTTTGCAACTAATTCCTGGATATAATTTTCTCCAAATCGACGTTGTCCATGTTGATAAGCTTTTAGGATATGGGTAGATGGTTTTGTTTTGCTAACCGCAACCAAATGAACGTCATCTGGACTTCTGAGCTTTACATCCTAAAAATAAGGAAAATTAATACAATGACATGTACTAATAAACATAGATTTAATAATTGAAACTTACTTCAGGTCTAGCCTTGACCGCTGCTTGGATTTTACCAAGTACTTCATCAATATTTTTGCAAATATACTCCAAACAATCTCCGTCTATTTTAGCACCATCACCGCAATTGGCAGCAACTGAGGAAGACATTCTGATTCTGACTCTATTCCTAAGTAACTGCCTTCCCAATGGAAGAATCCTAATGATTGATTGATTGGGTTATTTATTCCAAATTATTAGAAAACTTGGCTTGACCTTGCTGTCAAGCCAACAAACAGGAGGTCGTAACAAGTATTCACTACTTCGTTAGCAAAAGATGACAAGTTGGACAAAAAAAATCGAGTCAAAACAACGGATCAAATTTCAATATGGATTCTTTAGTACAATTTGCAAATTCAATCAAAAATGTAAAAGTCGAGCCGGTCGGTGTTTGTTTGGTGTCGTTCTTTTGTCTGTCTTTGACTCTTTGTTTTTCTTCACTCGATTCCTTTATTTAGTTTTCAAGAAACCCAAATGCCAAATCCTTTCCCTCCTTTCCTTCCCTTACTCATTCTCATTTCTGACGTCTCACCCTTTTTTATTGGGAAGCTTACGTTACGATACGATCGACCAATTATTTGTAATAAATAAACGGCTAACTTTTATTTGAAAATTTCAGCTAACTTTCCTCACCCCCAAAGCTACAAAAATAACAATAATTCTCATTTCAGTTTCATCTCATCCTCTCTTTTAATTTAAGAAACTTTAAATTCAATTGAACAATTATTATTGTTACCAATAAAATATTTGAAAAAATTGAATCATTTCTAGAGGCTGTAAGATACAAATTTTAATCACTCAATTTTAAATTAAAATCTTATTCTATTTTTAGATAAAACAAACAAAAAATTATTTTTAACGGGCAAGGAAAGTTGGACGACAATTTTACTTCTCACTCAGTTGTTCTCATGTAAGATTTTAATACTCACCTCACCAGTCACCACGCGGTTTACCTAACAGAGAATTAAGAATTGTCGGCTGAAAATTGTCGTCTAACTTTCTTCTCCCATTTTTAACTGATTAATTTTTAATTGAGAAAAATTGAATTATTTCTAGACTAGAGGCTGTAAGATACAAAATTTTAATCACTCAATTAAATTCAAATATTATTATTATATTTTTAGATAAAACAAAAAATGGATTCTAAATTCAGAAGAGCAACCAATAATACCAAACAAAATCAACCGAACAATTCCAATTCTAAATCCAATGAAATTCACAAAACACAAAATCAACAGAATCACATAAAATTCTCATGCCCGAAGTGTGAAATGAAGTTTAAAACAAAGATTATTCTGAAACAGCATTTAAAAATAGTCCATTCTGATTTGAGACCATTTCCATGTTCATTCTGCAAAAAATCATTTAAGGTGATTATCCAGAAGCATAGATAGGCATAAACGACAGTGAAGCTAGCAGGCAATCACAATGATAAAATGGAA
>JAQGCN010001123.1:0-11542 GCA_034699725.1 Friesea truncata | reverse complement strand
CGAGGAGATTTTAAAGAATTGTTGATAAACAAACTTTGAGCCTTCTATATAAGGCGCCATGGTTCTTTATTCTAAGGAAAATTGTATCAAGTAAATAAGTTAAATTAACATTATCCTTAGAATAAAGAACTGGCCTTTATTATAAGGCGCCATGGTTCTTTATTCTAAGACATTATCAAAAAATTTATCTACAAAAGGCTCAAAATGCGCCGATTTCTAAACCAGCTCCTTTTTTCAACAGAAAATTCTTAGAAAAAATACCAGTATTTGATGTAATGCTGAAGAATGTTATCGTTTTAACTGATTTAGTGACAATTCTAATTTAATTATTTTTTTATAAAAAAATTATTTTTGATTTTTAAACAAAAAAAAATTCATGAGCATTATTATTGCAAAAGAAACTTTTACAAATGTTCATCGCATTCCGATTTCTGTTGTCTTGTCTTTCTTATTGAAATTTTTTTTAATATGAGAGAATTTCCATCACTGCCTTAAATTCTGAGGAACCAATCACAGAGCTTGGTTTCGAAATTCAAATTTTACAAAAACTTCGGCTTTTTTATTTATATCAGCAGAATTTAATTTATTTAGAAAATTTGTTTTAAATTTAATTCTAAAAGCAGCACAGCTGTTGTGAGTTAATCTCATTAATCCGTTTGACTGAAAACAATGTCTGATATTGATGATTTTATGGACGAAGAAGAAGATTATGGATTGGTAAATTCATTTATTTTATAAATGTGCATGTAAACGGAAGTGTTTTTAATTTTTAATTTAATTAAATAGGAGTATTCTGAAGATAGTAATTCTGAACCTGATGTAGACCTTGAGAATCAATATTACAATTCAAAGGCACTTAAAGAAGATAATCCAGTTCAAGCCCTTAATTCCTTTCAACGTGTGCTAGATTTAGAAAACACAAACAGCGAAAAGGGAGAATGGGGATTCAAAGCTTTGAAGCAAATGATTAAAATCAACTTTAAGCTCGTAATATTCAACTTCATAAGATGAATAAGTGATCAATTTTTTATATTATTGTTTCTTCTATTAGGGTAATTACCAGGAGATGATGAATCGATACAAACAACTTTTGACTTATATTAAAACTGCTGTTACGAGGAATCATTCTGAGAAATCCATCAATTCAATCTTAGATTATATTTCTACATCAAAAAATGTAAGCCATTAACTGGTTTTGTAGTATCTTATGTGTTGATTGCTGTTTGAAATATTTTCAATAGCATGCTTCTTTGTTTCTAGATGGAACTTCTACAAAACTTTTATGAGACTACTCTAGATGCACTACGAGATGCAAAAAATGATCGGCTCTGGTTTAAAACAAATACAAAGTTAGGAAAACTTTACTACGATCGAAGTGATTTTCAGAAACTGGCTAAAATCCTTAAACAGCTCCATATTTCCTGCCAAACCGACGATGGAGAGGATGATTTGAAGAAAGGAACTCAGTTATTGGAGATTTATGCTCTTGAAATTCAGATGTACACTGCACAAAAAAATAACAAGAAACTTAAAACACTCTACGAGCAGAGTCTTCATATCAAATCCGCGATTCCACATCCGTTAATTATGGGTGTCATTCGAGGTAAAGTTCCTTTGCTTTTGTAAAAAACTTAACCAAAAGTTGAATTAATGACTTTATTTTAGAATGTGGTGGGAAAATGCACTTGCGTGAAGGTGAATTCGAGAAGGCGCATACTGATTTCTTCGAAGCATTTAAAAACTACGATGAATCTGGGAGTCCACGTCGAACGACAAGTTTGAAATATTTGGTCCTTGCCAACATGCTTATGAAATCAGGGATCAATCCATTTGATTCTCAAGAAGCAAAACCATACAAAAATGATTCAGAAATCTTGGCTATGACTAATTTAGTTTCAGCCTATCAGGAAAATGACATAAATGAATTTGAGAAAATCCTCAAGGAAAATCGTACTAACATCATGGATGATCCATTTATTCGGGAGCATATTGAAGATTTACTTCGAAATATTCGAACTCAAGTACTCATCAAACTTATTAAACCGTATACGAGGATCCACATACCCTTTATTTCAAAGGAACTCAATATTGATCCTAGTGAAGTTGAAGCACTCCTCGTCTCGTGCATATTAGACAAGTAAGTACTGCTTTCTCCTGTCATCTCATCAGGTAGATAATTACCTTGAATTTGATTTTTAGTACTGTTCATGGGAAGATAGATCAAGTAAACCAAGTATTAGAGTTGAAGCAGGATACACAAGCTGCAGGATGTGCCCGATACTCTGCTCTTGACAAATGGACTTCACAACTCTCAGCACTTCATAATTCTATTGTATCTAAAGTTTAATATCAATTTTATTAAAATAGAAACAAAATTGCAGCTTATCTTTCCATCATCATCAAAAGCTGTCATTAAACCAATCTGTAATAAAAAATATATAATTTTCATTCAAAAACTCAAAAGGAGTTGAAATAATTAGAAAATATTAATTACATAATTCATTAGAAAGAGGTTTTTATTTAACGATACAAAGGATATAATTCTAACTTCTACAACATCCCTTCTTTAATGAAAATAACAAAGAAAGTTTTAATAGTTCACACAGAAATATACGACTAAACTACAGGACAATTTTATAAGAAAATTACACTGCCAATAGGTGTACTACCACTACCTGAGAATATACAAATAGTGTATCACCCGTTACAGGAATCTTAACAATATCTGCACCAATTGTAGAAGAACCACCAACACCTACTCAAAATATTGAAGTAGCACCTAAACTGGATTTATCAAATACATCTACTGTTAGTGAACCTTATTTTGAAGATTACTAAACATATTTCACCTGGAATATTTGAGGTTAATACAGATATATTTCGTTAAAGTTAAAATAAAATGATTATGAATTTTGTAGGTTGAATTTGGCGTAAGTGATTATAAACAAGAAGAAGTTGAAATACGGATATTAAAAAGTATTGTAACAATCCATGGATCCCAATCAGTAGGATTTACTAAACGACAATTCTTTAAAAAATTTAATATACCACAATGGATTATACCAGAATCAATCAAATGTGAATTTACAACAGAAGGAAAACTTCGTATTTTATACAACACAAACAACAACAAAAACAGTATCAGAAATTGGTGTAATTCAAAAGGTATACACAGGATCACTTATTAAAACAAAAATAACAGGAAGTGGTCTCTACTTCGGGAATGACAGTGGCAGGTTATATTGGGAAATTTGAGGTAAATTACAATATTTTAATATAATTTTACAAATTATAATTAGTTTTTAATCACTCACTCATTCTTACGTTAAATTAAATGAATTTTAATTACGAAAAAAAAAATTTACAAATATTTCATAAGTTTTGTAAATATAATAGAGGAAAGTTGATGCAGCTGGATAAAGAAGATGAGATGAGATTGAAATGTATATTGCAAATGGATGGATAATTGTTGCTGGGAAACAGCAATTAGGAGTAGAACTTAATTTTCAAACACGACAATTTACTAAAAAGTTTTCAATTCCTAGTAGAAATTGTTCTTTTAATCATGCAAAGTGCCGGAAGATTTGCTTAAAAGTTTTCAATTCCTTATGGAATTAAACCAAAATAAATTAAATGTATTCTCTAAACAAATGGAACTTTAGTTATAAATATTATTTGCAGATAAATAAATTGTGTTAGTCCAATGTTAATTAGTATATTTTAAAAAAATATTCACTTGCAAATACAATAAAAGAAAAGCCGGTTAGGACAGTAAGTATAATAAAAGTAGATATAATTTTCCAATCTGTTATTTGAAAGGGTGGTGGATCATTTTCTTCTTTAAATTTTGCAATTTCATGTTCTCTACGATATTTTTGACCTACGATATTAAGATAATTCAGATTAACAGATTTATAAAATTTTAGAATTCCTCCTTCAAACAAAATATTTCCAACTTTATAAACTCTTTCTTTAATCGTTCTACGATAATGATAAAGTGTATTTTCATATATTACAGAATCAGGTTCAGGTAATCCGTAACATGTTGAATTAAGCTCAAATGACATAAGGAAGCGAACTGAATTTAAATTTTGAGAGTGCACGTAAATAGTCACATTACATTCTGCTAACTTTTCACCCTGTAACTTTCGAACACGCGTTTTAATAAAAATGCTATATTTTTCATAAGGTGGAGGAATTTTAGTTTTGTTGAATAATTTATATAAATCTATAAAACTAAGACTAGGATTATCCTCTTCCTCATAAATTTGGTACAGAACTTTATATTTGTTATCAACTAAAAGTTCTTTTAATGTATTCATTTTAATGTATGGTGGTGGTACTGTAAGTTTTGAACTCATAATTGATTCATAATGCCAAAGTATTTCACAAAAAACAAGTGAAAATATAATTGTTAGAATTCTTAATATTCTTACTTTAATTGTTTTTTTAAATTTAGATGATAAATATGGTAGAATAAATTTATAAATGATAAATACAAATGATGTTAGAATCCAAGTACATAAGTCGAAGGGTGATGACCAAAAATAAAATAAAAATGGCTCACGTCTTTTTTCTTTCACACAGTAAATAAAACTAATTTTTGGAGTCGATTCAGTAAACTGCCTTATAGTTTCATCATTTGGTTGCGTGGCTGTAAACATGCGAAAATATATTATTCCAATACAATGTTTAGCAATAATACATTCACCTGTAAAATAAAAACCAACAATATAAACTGGTGTAAAATTCAAATAATTGCTTATAGCTTCAGTGAACATAGTATAAGGAGCACAGTCTATTTTCCTTTTATCTGTAGAAATTGCATAGCCTACTCGACAATAAAGTAAAGTTTGTGTATCTTCTTGGTTTCTATATAAAGCTCTTATTTCTACATATCTTAAATTGTAGTGCTTATTAAAATGTTTCCAAATCTGTAGCCATTCTCCAAATGAATTAGAAACAAAACCAATTGAGTACGGATTCAATTGTGCATAGTTAGATATATAGATTTTATGAATCTTGGATGGATTTTTGTAAGTTAGAATAAACATAGGTGAAACTTCGTATCCTTCAAAGAATCTGGTGTAGATAGTACTGAATTTTAAATAATTCATAATAAATATAACACAGTGTTGATCAAAATCTAGTCGGTGATTTAAAAGAATCTTGTGTTCAAAGGTTAAAGGATTTGTAATTATGTTGATGGAACATTTCTCCCCTCGTATTATCGGAAATACTTTGGAAAAATCAAGTGGTTTCATTTTCAACAATGCTTGGCATGTTCGAAGTCTCCAAACTCTGTGCAATTCTAGGTTAGACGTGAGTACTTTTTCAAAAATATTTGAGTCTTCGTATGAAACTTCGTCGTGACAATCTATATCCAATATATTAAAATCACAGTTTTCGAAAAAATTATTTTTAAAATTAATTTTTAGAGACCTTGTACAAAGGCATAAAACTGCACACAAATAAAATTTTAATAATTTATACATTATTTAAAACATAAAACTCAGAGTCACAGTTTTTGCTAAAATTAATCGGAAGGTTTAAAGTTGTAAAGAAACTATTTGATTTGTGACTCAACGTGCTGAACTACTTCTAGTATGCTTTTATGTTATATGATAAGAAAGACTTTAGTACAAATAAAGGAACCTAAACAACCAATACCAAATCGATTTGCTTATAAGCGAATTAAGCAGATTATGCAAATTAAAAGAAAATATAAGCAAATTGGTTCTATTTAATCGTCGATAAACCTTGAGTAGAAATTATTTTAATCATGCAATGCGCAGAAAACTTCTAATATGCTTTATGAAATTGCTTGAATTTTAATTTTTTTAAAAAGATTTATTAATGACAATGACGAATGGAATGGAATATTTGTGAGTATAATCTAAACTATTATATTTTAAATAATTACGACATGATTGCTCTTATTTATATGCCCCATTTGCATTAAATTAATTAATTAATTTGCATTATTTATTTTTTTTCTGTTAATGATAAATATTTATCTTTTTTAAAAAGTGAAGGCATTAATTTAATTTTTAATACAAAATACAATTATAAATTCATAATGACAGCTTCGCTTAAAGTGAAAGTATTGGAAGTAAATAACGTTTACGATGGAATAACTGAATTGAATCGTTACATGGATTGAATACTATAAATGTAATGTTGAAAGAAGTTTAATTGTTGTAATATCACTTTTATTAAAATAGAAGCAAAATTGCAGCTATCTTTCCATCATCATCAAAAGCTGTCATTAAGCCATTCTGTAATAAAAAATATATATAATTTTCATTCAAAAACTCACAAGGAGTCAAAATAATTAGAAAGTATTAATATATACATAATTCATTAGAAAGAGGTTTTTATTTAACGATACAAACGTAATATTCTACCTTCTACAACATCCCTTCTTTATTGAGGAGTTATAACAAAGAAAGTTTTAATAGTTCACACAGAAATACGAATACGTCTAAACTACAGGACAATTTTATAAGAAAATTATACACTGCCAATAGGTGTACAACCTGAAAATATTACAAATAGCGAGTAGAACCTGATACAGGAATCTTAACAATATCTACGCCAATTGTAGAAGAACCACCAACACCTACTCAAAATATTGAAGTTGCACCTAAACTGGATCTATCAAATACATCTACTGTTACTGAACCTTATTTTGAAGATATTACAAAACATATTTCACCTGGAATATTTGAGGTTAATACAAACATGTTACGCAATAGTTGATATGATTATGAATTTAAACAAGAAAGTTGATGCTGCTAGATATAAAGAAGATGAGATTGAAATAAATTGCAAATGGATGGATAACTGTTACTGGGAAACAACAATTAGGAGTAGAACTTAATTTTCAAACACGACAATTTACTAAAAAGTTTTCAATTCCTTACGGAATTAAACCAGAATCAATTAAATGTATTCTCCAAACAAATGGAAATTTAGTTATATTTGCTCATAAATAAATTGATACTAATTAATATAGTATATTTTAACAAATATTCAATTGTAAATACAATAAAAGAAAAGGCGGTTAGGACAATAAGCATAATAAAAGTAGATATAATTTTCCAATCTGTTATTTGAAAGGGTGGTGGATCATTTTCTTCTTTAAATTTTGCAATTTCATATTCTCTACGCTCTTTTTGATTTATGATATTATTGTAATTAACATCAACAGATTTATAAAATTTAAGAATTCCTCCTTCAAATAAAATATTTCCAACTTTATAAACTCTTTCTTTAGTCATTCTGCGATAATGATAAAGTACATTTTCATACGTTACAGAATCAGGCAATTCGTAACATGTTGAATTATAATCAGTTGACATAAATAAACGAATTGAGCTTACATGTTCAGACGAGTGCAAGTGAATAGTAACATTACATTCTGCTAACTTTTTCCGAAGTGAGCTTTGAAGAATCATTTTCATAAATATTATATATTTTTCATAAGGTGGAGGAATTTTAGTTTTGTTGAATAATTTATATAAATCTTTTAAACTAGGATCATCCACATCAGCTTGCCTACCATCATCAGTTAGCAGAATTATTTTATATTTGTTATCAATTAGTAGTTCTTTTAATGAATTAATTTTAAGGTATGGTGGTGGTACTGTAAGTTTAGAACTCATGATTGATTCATAATGCCAAAGTATTTTACAAAAAACAAGTGAAAATATAATTGTTAGAATTCTTAATATTCTTACTTTGATTGTTTTTTTAAATTTAGATGATAAATATGGTAAAATAAATTCAGAAATAATAAATACAAATAATGTTGGTATCCAAGTATATAAATCAAATGGTGATATCCAAAAATAAAATAAAAATGGTTCACGTTTCTTGTCTTTCAAACAATAAAAAAGACCTTCTGTAGCAGTTTCAAGATTGAATTGCTTTTGCTTGAAGTTATCTATATGGCTTTCACGCGTGAATGAAAACATGTCTAAATATATTATTCCAATACAATATTTAGCAATAACACAATCATGTGTATAATCAAAACCATCAATATAAAATGGTGTAAAATTCAAATAATTGCTTATGGTTACTGTGAACATACTAGAACTGCTACAATCTATCTTACTATTATCTGTAGAAATTGCATAGCCTACTCCACAATAAAGTAACATTTTAGTATTTTGGATTCTCTCGTAAGGAATTCTTATTTCTACATCTCGTAAATAATAGTGCTTATTAAAGATTTTCCATATTTGTAGCCATTCTACAAATGAATTTGAAACAAAATCAATTGAGTACGCATTCAATTGTGCATAGTTAGATATATAGATTTCATGAATCTTAGATGGATTTTTGTAAGTTAAAATAAATAAAGGTGAAACTTCGTAACCTTCAAAGTATATATAGCTTGTGTTGATCTTGCCGAATGTTAAATAATTCATAATAAATATAACACAGTGTTGATCAAAATATAGTCGGTGATTAAAAAGAGTCTTCTGCTCAAAGTTTAAAGGATTTGTAATTATGTTGATGGAACATTTCTCCCCTCGTATAATCGGAAATACTTTGGTAATATCAGGGGGTTTCATTTTCAATAATTCCTGGCCTGTTCGAAGTCTCCAAACTCTGTACAATTCTTGGTTGAACGTGAGTAACTTTTCAAAAATGTTTGAATCTTCATATGAATCTTCGTCTGGAAAATTCATATCCAACACATTAAAATCACAGTTTTCGAAAAAATTATTTTTAAAATTAATTTTTAGAGATCTTGTACATGAGCATAAAACTGCACACAAATAAAATTGTAATAATTTATACATTATTAATACCCAAAACTCAAAGTCACAATTTTTGATAAATTAACCAAATTTATATTTAAAGTTGTAGAAACTTTTGTGACTCAGCTTAGAAAAGCTTCCAATAAATATTATAAAAGCTCAAAATGGAATTCATGTATAATTCCTTTGAGACTTGATTTAATAAATAAATTATGTGTTTTACAAGAAAGCCTTTAGTGAAATTGTTCTTTTAATCATGCAATGTGCAGAAAAACTTCTAATACGATTTTATACTATATGAAATTACTTGAACTTTATAATTTCAGTTTTGATTTATTAATGACGAACGGAATATTTTAGAGTATAATCTAAACTATTATATTTTAGCATAAATTCAAATAAAAATACAATAAAAGATAAAATGGTGAGTAGGCTGAATATAATAAAAATAGATAAAATTTTCCAATCCCTTATTCTAAAGGATGGTGGATTAATTTCTTCATTAAATTTTTCAATTTCATATTCTCTACGCTCTCTTTGATGTACAAAATTATAAAATCTAACCATAACATTTATAAAAATTAATGTTAAAGTGCCTATGTATATTATGCCTTGTAAAGACGATCCAAAATTGGTAAGTAAACATCCATATCGCATTTTTTGTGTGAAAGATTTTTAATATTTAAAAACACTAGACACTTCCGGACAGAAGACATCGAGAAGAAATACTTTTTATCTAATTAGTTTTAAATCATATAAACACTCTTACGTTAATTAATAAATTATTATATATATTTTTTTTCAGACAACATTCTATAAAGTTATTAAAGAAAAATTTGGAAAATCCAAAACAGGGTACCGACGATTTGATTATATGTGCCATGGTTTTGCAAATCAAGTGGGGAATTTTAGTGATCCTCAAATTTTTAACAGGGTATTAGAAACTATTGATATGTTTGGAGGTTTCTTTAATACAGCAATACCAAAATAAAACTAACTTAAACTTAAATATTTAATTAATCTAATAATATTCTTTAAAGTATGATAACTTAATTCTAACATAAATACAGTAAAAGATAATATGATGAGTAGAATTAATATAATAAAAATTGAAATAATTTTCCAATCTGTTATTTGAAATGGTGAAAATCCGTATGTTTCATTAAATTTTTCAATCTCGTATTCTCTACGCTCTTTATGAAAGTTAAAATGATAGCGATTAAGTTTAACAGAATAATAAAATTTTATTATTCCACCTTCAAATAAAATATTTCCAACTCCATAAACTCTTTCTTTAATCATTCCACTGTAATGAAATAGTATCTCACGGATTCTTAAATCTTTAGGTATATTATAACATGCTGATAGATTATATTCCTTCAACATCATGAAGGACATCAGATTTACAATATTAAGGGGTACAGTAGAACTCACGTTGCAATCACTTAACTTTTCATTACTTAATGAAAATGTTGTTTTATTTGGGTATATGAAATAATTTTCATATGGTGGAGGTATTTTAGTTTTGTTGAATAATTCAAATAACGGTGTAAAATAGATATTCCGAATAGGTAAAATTATTTTGTATTTGTTATCAATTAGTAGTTCTTTTAATGAATTAATTTTAATAACTGGTGGTGGTATTGTAAGTTTAGAACTCATAATTGATTCATAATGCCAAAGTATTTCACAAAAACAAAATAAAAATATAATTGATATTCCTCTGAATATTCTTATTTTGATTGTTTTTTTAAATTTATTTGATAAATTTGGTAAAATAAATTTAGAAATAATAAATACAAATAATGTTGGTATCCAAGTATATAAATCAAATGGTGATATCCAAAAATAAAATAAAAATGGCTCACGTTTCTTCTCTTTCATACAGTAAAAATAAGTAGATGGAACGGAATAAGGATTTAACACTCTGACTTCCCAGACACTTAATACCTGAAATACCTGCCAATTATAAATTCCTAAACTCATCACACCAACACAATGTTTCTTAATAATTATACACTTATATGCTAAATGATTGTCACCAATAAATCTCACATTAGTATAAACTGGTGTAAAATTTAAGTGAACGCTTAGAGCTTCTGCAAACATATATTCTGAAATACAACTAATTCTACTGTGATCCGTGGATACTCCAAAGGCTGAACGACAATAATTCAATTGGTTTTTGGTAAGTTTGGGTGAAATAATTGGAACTCTTACTTCTACCTCCTTTGAGTAATATTGTTTATTCCAATGTTTCCATATTTCCAACCACTCTCGAAATAAATTTGAAATTGAATATTTTGAATATTCATCAATTCGATATACTTCGAAATCAGAATTGATAGAAAAAGCTACGATTTGAATTCTAAGCGGATGAATATTATAAATTACTAAAAATATAGGTATCACTTCAATTCCTGCAAACAATGGGTACTTGCCTTTTAAAATGCGCAACGTTGAATCTTTCATGATAAAAATTAAAGAATGTCCATTAAAATATAGTCGTGATTTCAATAGTTGTTTATGTTTATATGTTGATGGATTTGTAAATATGTTGATGGAACATTTTTCTGCGTGTATATTTCTTTCATACCATTGTTTTTTTGAGTTTGTTGTTCCAATTCTCCATATTCTGTACAATTTCTGATTTGATGTGATTACTGATTCATGAATATTCGGATCTTCAAATGAATTTCTAAATTCACCATCCAATATATTAAAATCACAATTTTCAAAAGGAGTATCTTCAAAATTTATTTTTAAGG
>JAQGCN010001122.1:0-11542 GCA_034699725.1 Friesea truncata | reverse complement strand
TGTTGAAATAATAAATATTTACAAGTTTTAAAACTTAAAACGGGGTTAACAATATTAAAAGGGAGGGAATTAATAAGTAAAGAATAATGGTATTTTAAATCTCACTTTTATTTTTTTTAAAGTAGTGAGTTATAAAAAAACAAGAATAATTGAAAGTGGAGAAGTGAGTGAGAGATTTGGTACGTTCACGGATTTCAATTATAATTAGAGTGAATTATAATTGAAAGTGAATTATAATTTTCCCCATTGAAGGTTCCCATTGATTTCTCTTTTTAAAGAAAGATTTAATAATTTTAAAAATTACATAAAATATAGCTACTGTTATCCAAATATTTATGTCGAATGGACTGATCCAAAATTGCAAAACGAAAGATTCTCTATTAATATTCGTTCTACAATAAGGGAATACTTCGGTATTAAAACTTGAAACAAAAACGTTGCACTTTTGTTGAATATCACGTTCAAAAATACCTCCGAATAAACCGTAAACCATCCTTCCAAAACATTTCTCTTCTTTTATCGAAATACAATAATTTGGAGGTATAATTCGTTCTTCTTTTTTATCAAAAAGTTTAGTACTCAAGGTATAAGTAAAGTTCAAACGCAAGACAAGGTTTCTGCAAGTATGTAAGGTACGAAACATGCAACTTTACGAGGATTTATATCAAGTGGCCACACGTGGCCACACCTTTTATATTCGTTCAGTTTGGCTTTTCGGAAATAACCAATCGTAACTTCTATACTGCCTTTATTAAAATTATGACTTAATAAATTCCACAGTTTTATCCAATCTTCTATTTCGTTAGATTCACTCCGTACTGAATAAAATCTAAAGACTTGTAAGTTTGGTATTAGCATTTTGATATCTACTTCAACATTGCTCATATCGTCTTCGTCATTGTATATAACATTAAATATTGGGCTGGAAAATTCGGTTGCGTATTTTAAGAATGTTTGCATACTGCTTGTCAAAGAATGTTTTGTTTACGATATTGATTATTATGTGACCAGCCAGGTAAATCCTAGGTGTTAAAATAAATGTTGAGTCAAAATCTTCAGGATGTAATACAACAGATATTGAATGGGATTCCTTAGGAAGAAGTGGGAATGGTATAAAAACATTTTTGTCCCACTTAATCTTCGAATATATCTTTATAGCCCATATTCTAGATTCGTAGTTGTTTGACATTAGTAAATTCTGTACTGAATCGTATACATTTTTTATTCCTTTACCACCTTCAATTATATTTACAGTAGAGTTTATGTAAGTATTTTCACCAAACAGTTTGCGATTGTATGCATTTACACGTATGCCAAACAAAAAGTACGGGAAAATAAACGAAAAGTATGTTTTTTTTTGTAAAAATCTTCATTCTTTGAAATACACTTTCGTACAGTAATACTGAAAACCCTACAATCTTTAATCCTTATTGTTAACGCAATTGTTTTAGTAAAAGTTGAATCAGAAAAGAAACTCGAAGCACGATTATAAAATTCAATATTTCATAAATTGAGATAGATATCTCACGCTCTTACTGTAAGGATAGGAAATTGGAAATGGAAACACGAATAACAATATTCATACCTATAAATTATAGATAACCCGTTGGTAAGTGCACGTGCATATTTGCTGCAAACGCACAAAGGTTACCTTTTAGTTTGACCTGTTCGATCATAAAGGTGAAAAACATAGGCGTTTTTAAAATTTATTCCAGGAGTAGAGTGATTTTTTGCCATAACCAGCGACTTTTAATTTCTATAGTTTGGGTTTTTAAAGTGAACCAGAATAATTTTTCTACCATAAGTAGAAGCCTAATACGATATTAGAAAGTCATGACACGTATTTAGTTTAAATTGACTAAATCGATTCACTAATTACGCTTACTTAAAAACTAATTAACTCTCGCTTATGTTTAAGTTTATTACATTGCCTTTACTTTAGTATTAGTAACACTGTAACCTTGTATATTTCTCTGAACGAATTCAAGTTTAATGGAAATAAATTTGCAAATTGTATTAAAACACAGACTTGTGTGTTACTTTTAAATAATTTATGTTGTTGATATCTGAAAATATAGTTTATCTTTAAATTAAGGTGGAGGGAAATACGTATAAAGTGTAGCTTCTCTCACATTTGTCGGTAATAATAAAAAGACATTTTTGGCACTATTTTAAACATATTCTATGAATTTAGTCTAGCATTATAATAATTCCTCTACTTACTTACACATGTATGCCTAAAATATGTTTTAAATTAAAAAGAAAAGTGTAATAAAAATGACTTCTTATCGTAACAAATTTAACATATTTGATGTCTTTATCATTCAAAACAACAATTGTGTAGGCAAGCGTAAAGCGCACAAAGGAATTGCAACTAATTTCCCGAAAAATTTAAAGGACAGATTAACCTTTGCTGCAGTTTTGGCAGGTTGTTCTTCTTCACTTGCATAACATAAAAAATATTGAAATTTATGATTTTTCTGTAGTCACTGTGGTTGCGGAATTCATATTTATATAATAATCTATTATTACATTTAATAAAAACTGCTCATAGGAAAGTTTACTACAAATGTTTTATGTTGTTTTGAACATGAATCTATAGTCTAACAGGAAGTACAGACCTTATTGTATATATTCATACTTATTTATACCTTCGTATCTTTTTGTTAGTTGCATTTTAAGTACACTCTCAGGGTGCTGTTTGATAATACAGTCGACTTTCTTTATAGTGAATTGTATAAGGTAATACAACAGTACCAAAGAAATACAACAACAATGCACTCGGTAAAAATATCATTTTTTCACGAATTGAAAACAATTCCGTAACATCTTGTAAAAATGTATTTTTTGGGCATTTGATACTTAACATTTTGTAATTTGATGACCAAAAGTAAGATGAGTACCAAAAGGTGTTCATGCTATACACATATCACAACCCAAGAAAAATTGGGAGTCAAAATGTCAAAAATTTATTGTCTGTACGGAATGTAAATTCCTACACTTTTTCCACCAAAAAAATTTGGTTTTGGTTTTAACCAATTTTTCGTTAACGTTGTGGTTAGCTAACTAATGATATATAGCTTTGCAATAATTCAGCACATTAACCTAAAATACAAATTTTTACTTAATTTTTTCAAACCAAAAGTTTGTTGAACGTCTTTAATATTTCAAATTGATTGGGTTTAATGAAGCTTAATTACAAATCAAGTTAAAAATGTCTTTATAAAGGATTGTAGTTGATAGGTAGAGCGCATTAATTTCTCCAGAAATAATCAGGATGTTTTGCATTAGCTACATTCTACTCATTTTACACTTTGCTTATTTGGCTATCAGCTTATCATCCCAGAATGCATGCAACTCTGTAATTCCTGGGCATAATTTTGACCTTCAGAATACAACGGTAACTGAATGTTTATTTCCACTGGGATACTCGAATGGCAAATATTGTGAAGTTGGAGTAGAAGATCCAAACAATTATCCCCGCTGTGTTAACAATGCAAAATGCATAGCAGATCCATCTCGGCCTAATGCTAATCGGACTGTTTGCGTTTGTGAAAAAAACTTTAAAATGACATCAGGATTTACCTGCGACCGGATTAAAAAGCAGGCTGAAGGTTGTCAGATATGGAAGTTTAAGGAAGGACAAACGGATGACTGCCTTGTGGGGTATCACTGCAACGACGGTTTCTGTCAATGCACAAATCCTGGAGAGAATGGCATTTGTCTACTTGGACCTGGTTATCCGTGCAGCTTGAACGTATCAAGTGTGACAACGCGTTGCGTTACCAATTCTTTCTGTGACTTACAACCACAGGCGGACTTCGGAATTTGTAAGTGCACTGACGGGTTTTATCCAACTTATCGTGCAAGAGGGGAATCTGAGTGTCGGAAGATTCTTGGATTTGGAGAACGTTGTGAAGGAACGTTTCTCAGCGAGAGAGATTGTGGTGAGATGGCGGGGCTCTCATGTCAATCTGGTACTTGTCAGTGTGACCATCCAAGTCAAAATTCAGCAAACACTTGTATCATTCGAGTAGGAAGGTGAGCATAAACTATTACATAGGTTACTTTAAAATTCTAAATTTTCAGAATAGGCTAAAACGATTGAGTTTAGCTAAGCTAAAGTTCCGCATTGAGTGGACCTCGAAATAAATTAGTTATATTTGTTAAAACGATACTTAAATTTAATTTTCCTGAAGAATAATAATAGAATGGAATAAGCGTACTTTAAGACATAAATTAGCGCACCCACAACAACTATCTATCATACCAATTCATTACGGATATGCCACTTATTTCCTCATTTTTGTGATTATAGGCAATGCCAAAATGGACAGGCAAGCTGTGTGGAGAATGCAGAATGTATTCATGGAGAGTGCAAGTGTAAGAATGGTTACGAAGAAGGCGACAATGGAAGACTGTGTACTAAAATCCGCTTTCTTGGGGAAACTTGTGAAGGCCTTACGAACACGTGTGATTATAACTCTGGCCTCACCTGTGACAAAGGAAAATGTCAATGTAGAAACGAAAAGACAATTGACGGGAAATCCTGCATTTTGAAAGGAGGTGACCAGTGCTATAAGAACGGTAAAGCACCGTGCCCTACAAACACAATTTGCAAAGTGGGCGAATACTCAAACCCCAGTTTTGGAATTTGTACTTGCCTCGACGGATTTATTTTGAGTTACAGGGACAACAAATGCCACAAAGTTATGGAAAAAGGGACCCCTTGTAATTATGGCAGTTACAAGTATGAACACTTCTGCAATAAGAAATTGGGCCTTGACTGCGAACGCTCAGGCTCTGGGAAAGACAAGTGTGCCTGCCCCTACGGAGAAACGGGTGACGGTAAATGTAAGCTTAGGGTTGGAGATGAGTGTAGTCTTGACGCTTTTGCTCCTCCGTGTCCAATTAATTCAAAGTGTGAAGGTTATGGCGATTACAAAACTTGCAAGTGTGAAAGTAACCTTGTACGTGCCGAAAATTCTTTAAGTTGTGTTTCAGAGAGGAAGCACATGCAGACGTGTGGCGAGAACATTGGTGTCTGTGTTGAAGGTCTCACCTGTCTCCAGGGCATTTGCCAATGCCGGAACCCTTCTGATCAAGTGTTTGACCCAGCTTCAAACAGATGCAAAAGTAAAAACAGTTGTGAGAGAAACTCCGATTGCGTTTCACACGGCATTTGTAAGCCGTTGTACGCTGGCGCAAGGACGAATTGGTGCGAGTGTAGCGAAGGATATAAAAAAGATTCAGGCCATTTGTGCAAAGCAAAGTATTTAACAATGTGTACAACCCAAGATGATTGCTTGACATCCGATTCCATGTCTTGTGTTGATGGCGTTTGCAGATGCAGTGCAATGTTCAACCAGATATACGATGAAAAACAATCGGAATGCGTTGGTTTGGTTGGATCGCCATGTGGATCAGGAAATAGAAAGTGTGTCGAGGGATCATTTTGTGGAGCATCCGGATGTAGCTGTCCGTCAGGAGCCACTCTCTTGAATAACAAATGTGCGAGATTAATAGGTTTTGGAGCTGCATGCAAAAATGATCTTCGTGGTGAAATCGTCAGTTGTGATTGGACGAAAGGGCTCGCCTGTGCGAACGACGTCTGCTCATGCAGTGATCCAAACATGGAATACTTGCACGACCAGGAAGTCTGCGTTAGTAAGTTAGGCAGTATTTGTGGGTTAAAAATTCCTGTTGGTAAATGCACAGAAGAAGAAAAGTGCGTTGGCACTTTAAATGATCGAAACTGCAATTATTACAAAATCACTTGTGCGTCAGGTAGTAGCTGTAAGGATGATGGGAATGGGAACCTTCGTTGCCTTGGTTAAACATCGCATTCTATAATTTGTTTAGACATTTAAATAATACAAGTTAAATAGCATATAATGCAAAAAGCAAAATAAAATGCACATAAGGAAAATGGAGCTTTAATGTAGCCTGAGGGATGCAAGGCGTTGCAATAAAAAAATTAAACATCTCCTAAAATTAGGTCTTAATATTTTGGTAAAATTATGTTAAATCTCAAGAAATAAATTAAACATACTTATGGTGGTGTTTTGCGTTTTGTTCCAAGCCATAGATTCCTTAAACCTAATTTTTCCAAAGATAATTCTGCTTAAAGTGTATTTAAGTTGTTACATTATTTAATTATTGCGTATTTATTTCCGGAGAAGGCAGAATTGATTTTAGTTGACATTTTGCTTAATAATAATGAGTTCTAAGGTGTACATGTGGATTAGTTTAAAACTCGAGGTATTTGTAATCGAGAAATGGATTCAGTCCTTAGAAGTATTTCTTAAAAATTGATTTCGATAATACTTAAGGCGCAAAATTGCGCAGTCGTGACACTAATCCCTACTTGATTTGCACAAGCATTTTGAAAATCGAAGGGTCAATCGTAAGTTTGCAAATTACTTTTATCTCAAAATACAAGTTGATTCTGCTTATTCTGACTCCTACCCATAAATTCTTAATCCTAAATCCCTTATTTCTCCTATTTTCTGATCGATAGACGCAGTACTACTAACCTACCAAACTGTTCCTGACTTCAAATCACCTCAATTATTTCAATATACCTAATTATTTCCTCTGACTACATTGTGTGATTGAATGGCGCGATACTAAACTACCAAACTGTTCTTGAAATCATCTTCACCTTTCTAATCATCCAATGACGTAAAAACCTGGTAATTTGTACATTCATGGTTTTATTTATATAGAATAAAAAAAGATTACAGTTTAATAATTTGATTTAAATTATTTTAAATATAAATATCAAAATTACTGCCTTCATTTTTAGAATTATTTACAAAACTGTAATGTTTTTTCCATAATATTTTTCCATTCATCGTTCATAATTTACTCCTCTACATTTTTTCCAAAAGTATGTTCTAAAATTCCGTGAAGTCTTAAACATTCTCCAATACATTTCCCAGTTACTTCGTCACAAGCTGAATTAATAATTTCAGGAAACATTTTAAATTTTTCATTAAAGAATTCCTTGATAGCCAACTCAGAAATTTTGATGAATTTTTCATTCCATGTTAAAATCTGTTTAACTTCATCTGGAATATTTCCAAGCTGTATTCCAATACTTATGATAATTAATACATTCTTCTCCCAACGCAAATTTTCAATTTTCTTCATCAGGTATTCCAATTCATGAGTAATTTTATCAAACTTTGAAATATAAATAACAGATTTCTTAGATTCAATTGGTTGTAGTGCTTGTTGAAAAACATTGTCAATTGATGCCCTTGTTAAATTTTGTGATCCTTCCAATTGATATGGTATGAGATTCTTACCAAATGAAGATTTGAACAGCGAAGGAATTAAGAAATTTTCAATATCATTTCCCTGAATTTGAGTAGAACCCCAAATTACTAAAGATTTTATAATATCAGCATCCTGTCCAATGATTTCTTCTAATTTTTTCCAACATTTTTTCCTAAAACATGACACAGGAATACAAAAAAAAACAGGATATAAAACATATTTAAAAAAATGGGACACGGGACGAATGCAAGAATTCTGTATTGAACCTTACGCTGGAATATTTATGAAAGTTAATCATACAAAATACAGTTCAAAAGATTATTTACCTTTCCAAAAAGCACTTCTAATTCATACTCCATTTACATACGATTCTGAAAAATATGAACCACCAGGTTTAGAATATATTGTTGAATTTTTATCAAGTTGTGATAGAATTGGTTACATTAGCAAAGAGGATGAACTGGATGCAATTATTACGTATGAAAATAGCAAAAGTAATAATAATAAACTTCCATATTTTAAAAAGGGTAAAGATATTTTAGCACTTGAATGGAAAGCAATCTGCATTTATCAATATTGGAACAAAATACAAAAAGAATTATACACATGTATGCAGTGGTTAATGGCTATTGGTGTTTTTCGTGAAAAATGGCACAAGATGTATTATCCAACACATCCTGAAATGATTTTAATGAATGGAATGAAACGAAGCCATTTGACAAGAATTCCTATGCCACTGGATATGGAATCGAATATATACACGGGATTTATAATTTGCTTTTGCTCTATTACAATTAGTATTGTCATGGTGTGAGTTTTATGTACTCAGGATGTGTAAGATCCCTAAAGAAATTCAAAGTTTCCTTCATATATTTCATTTGTAATTAAAAACTATAGCGTTAAGGACCCTTAATATAGACAATTTGAAATGTAATTAACCAGTTTTGGTTTACATTGAAAATATAACATGTGATGTAACAATTGTTCAAGAAGTTAATGAAAGTTCAATGTTGGAGTAATGGCAGCTTTCATAATAGATTTATGAAAAAACAAATTCTAAATTGTAATAAAGACTTTTTTCTTTTTCCAAAGATATTTATAAAATATACAATTCAAAATCTAATTCAAATTGTTGACTTCGGGAGTCGTAAAGTTAGGAAGATATGAATTTTAATTCATTTTATTATTTAAAAAAAATCAAATGGTAATAAAAGAATTACGCCAATTCTATACATTCTTTGTGGTTTACTTGCGGAACTTGTGAAATAATCCGATACGAAATCGAAGTCTCGGATAGCAGTCAAGAACTTATATCATTAATTGTAGTTTATGTAATATTAATTATTACTTTTAAATTAATTGTAGACACTTTTTGTCGAATTGCGTTGTATAATTAAGAGGGAAATAATAATTTGGATCGAATTTCGCATTACCTTAAACGTAACTTTTTAGAAATAAATAAGTCAAAATTAAACCGAAAAACTCCTATCCGTTTTGTTCCTTCGTGTATTGTTTTTTAATTTTGTAAAGAAAATTAATTTAATTTAATGCTGTTTGTTTTCTTGTATCCCAAGGTATGTTTTTGCATGTCGTTTTTTAAAAAAATTAATTATTCATTCATTAATTAGACGACGCTAGAATCGCTTCGGTCAAAAAAAAAGTTTAAAGTCGACTAGTGTAGTGTGGTGTGGTGTCCGGATTCAATAGTGAAAATATTCGTGATGTCTTTACTAAATATTAGTAAAATCTTTGTAATACTTATATTATATCCAGTGGGTGTATTTATGTTGCAAAAGATTCAAGACTTTGAGAATATAGTAAATGAATACGCAGAATGCCTAAATATAATTCATTCATACGAACACAATAACACAATTATTACAAACATAGCAGTACCAATTGTCACAATTGTTCAAGAAGTTAACGAAAGTCCAATTTTTCGGAGTTGGATTCACGGCAGATTTCATAATAGATTTATGAAAAAACGAACTCTAAATTGCATTCAAAACTTTTTTTTGTTTCCAAAAATATTTTCTAATAATGACGGAACTTCTCATAGCATTTACTCTGCTAATTCCAAAAAAACAGCAACACATATTTTTAGTGAACACCAACAAACAACATTGAAGGATTTCAACGATTCGCGTGGGTCTTATTTTGCTGATGATTCAGAATCAGTTTTAATATTTTACCTATTAGCAATAAAACAATAAATCGAATTAAGTGTGTACCACGTTGTATCATGTAAAGTTTCATTTTGGTACAAACCACGTGGTTATGAAATACAAGAAAAGTTGGCACCAGTGGACGGAAAGTGGAGGCATTTTTTAGAAAATTGGATGCAGACCACTTTAAAGACTGATCGGTTCAATGTTTTAGCATTTGATCACATTCAACAGACTTTAAACAGCAACACTACAAAATATATTCATGTTAATCAGATTCCACCAAAAATAATAGGAAGAAATCTAATTTACGAAAATCCGTTAAAAGAGTTTAGATATATTTATTCCATATTATTTCTTGAGCAATCACGACTCCTTGTACCATGCTGTGGAGAAAGGTATAGAAAGATATACGTCGATTATGGAAGTACCGTTAGCAAACACATTAAATACGATAGACATTATGTAGATCCAACACACATTATACCTACTAAAGCACGTTATTATAATTTTATAACTTGTGATGATGTAGAGTCTAAATTGTCGTTTGGGATTTATTCATACCCTTTCGATACTGTAACATGGGCTTTTATTCTTACTACAATCCTCATTTTTATACCAATTTCAATCCAAATATTAAATTATAGAAATCCTTTGAACGTAATAATTATTATGAGAAATTATTTTCAACTGGTTATGTTTAATGTATCTTCTGCATTTGAAGTAAGTCCAACATTATCAAACTCCCTTTTAAACAAATACACCTCCCTCATCCTGTGTGTTTGGTTAATTGCCGTTGTAACACTTGTAAACGCATACAAAGGAATCATTGTATCAGAATTAACTTTACCAATTCCTACTACAGCCAAGTGGACTTCTGTCGCTGAAACTGCGGGATTTGTATTTATAATTTCAAGAGAATTTTCCTTTGCCCTTTTCATAAATTCAGGTGGAGAACTCGGTTATGAATTCAAAAGATTCCATGAATTATATGCACTTAACTGTTTCAAAGACGACACAGATATTATTTACGACCTTTGTAATGCTAAAACCAATTCTTTTCAAAAAGATTACAATTATTATGATTTAATATTGCAATCGTTTCCACCGCTGCCGAACTATAAAAATAAGTGTGATAAAAATATTGTTACAATTGTATCAGATTTGAAAGAACTTAATATTCAGAACATGACAAAAGATCTCAAAAAAACAACGTATGAAAAATATTTAAAAGGAGATTCATTGCGCATATTATGCGCAGAGAGTTGTTATTTTTTTTTTTATTTAGAAAAAAATAAATAGGAAATGGTTGCTATTAACAACTCTCTGATTATGCGATTATGCATTCGCCGGAATTTTTATGAAAGTGAATAATAAAACACAGGACAAAATATCATCTACCTTTTCTGAAAGCGTTTTTGATACCCACTCCATTTACTTCGATCGAAGTTAATGAAATTAACTTCGATGACATTATAGAATTTCTATCAAGTTGTGATAGAATTGGATACATTGATGAAGATAATAAATTAGACGCAATTATTACTTACGCTAGTACTAAAGGCAATAAACTTCCTTCATTTAAAAAGGGTAAGGATACTTTAGCATTTACATGGAAAGCACTATACATTAAAAATTGCTATTACATAAAAATGGAAAAGGAATTGTATAAAGGAATGCAGAGGTTAATGTCAATTGGAATTTTTCAAATTAATGAAAAATGGTTCAAAATGTTTTATCCAACATATGAAGAAAAAGTGCTAATAAATGCTACGAAACGAAGCTACTTGAGTAGAATCCCATTGCCATTAAATATGGAATCAAATATAATCACTGCATTTGTAATTTACTTTTACTGTATAATAATCAGTGTTGCTATTATTTTATGTGAGCTTTACAAGTGTGGGACTGTTATTACTAAAATTCAAAGTCTCATTAAAATAGTTGACTAATTAGGGCTTCCCACGAGCCGAGCCGGCTCGCGAGCCGGCTCGCGAGTTGGCGAGCGAGCCGAGCCGAGCCGAGCCGAGCCAAGGATTTTCCGGCTCGCCAAGTACGAGCCGAGCCGCGAGCCGAGCCGAGCCGGAGGTGCT
>JAQGCN010001121.1:0-11563 GCA_034699725.1 Friesea truncata | reverse complement strand
ATAAACTTACAAAGTGATGAGGAAGTGACAACTTTGCTCATCACTTTGTCACTTCCTCTTGAGTATAAAATAAGTGTTACAGAAATTAACTTGAAAAATATTAAACCACAAATATCCTTTATTCCTCTTTGTGTGTTCTTGCTTGTAGCTTGTCTTGGCTTAGATGAAGATGAAATGGACAAATTGACAACTGATACTGAATGGTAAATGGGGGAGGGGAGGGGCTGAAATATAAAATCCTTTCTCTGTTTCCCTTGCCTTCCCTTTTAATAAACACAAGGACAAACAATGACAAAGGACAAGCTTGCTTGAGCTATTAATATCCTGCCTTCGTTTAAATGCATTCAACTAAACCCAAGAAGAACCTATCAAAAGAACAACAGGAACAACAACAACCAAACCAAGTCCAAGTCCAGTATGTACAATCCAAAGTCATTTTCCTCCTTTCCCCCAACCCCCACGCTTTCTGGTGGCAAAGGCAATGACAATTCTGACAACTGACACTGATCGGAAATTGTTACCAAAAACAGAAGGAAGAGCAACGAGTTACTACAGCTAACTAAAGCTAAAAGTTAATATGAACTCCATGTTTAGAACACTACAGTGAGGGAGTATGTCCCCAAACAGGGAAACCATAGCCCCGATTGGGGACATGCTCCCTCACTGCACTACTGATTTGCCGTAACCCACTTCGATACATCAACTAATCATGAACAATTTAGTGATTGATAAGATGATGCAGACACAAGTTAAGCATAACTTGTAAAGTTTCCAATTTAAAAAATTAGGTGTTTTCGTTTAATTTACTTAAAAATTGCTTTTAGTTTTTGGTTTCAAAATTATTCGTTAAGGTTACAATCCTAGGTTAGTTCATGGCCATTGCCAGCATCAACCAAGAAACGACGAAATTTGACCAGTTCCAGTAGATAGGAATTTATTACTCATATCTTCAACTGCTTTTTTAGATACATCTGCAACTTCGTTTGTTACTGCTGAAGAATTTTCAAGAATGGGCTGGGCTAACTCTTTTGTTCCATGGAGCTTACTTTCTAAATCCTGTTTGGCTTTCTCCACTACTTCCGCTTCCTCAACTCCTGATCGAAATTTATTGCTCATATCTTCAGCTGCTTTTCCAGATACATCAGTGACTTGATTTGTTACTGCTGAAAAATTTTCAACAATGGGTTGTGAAAGCGCTGGAGTTGCTTCGAGTTTACTTTTAAAATCCTCCTTGACTTTCTCCGTTAATTCCAACGCATTAACTTTGAGATTGTTACCAGCATTTCCTACACCTTTTAATAAATAAATAAAAATTAAGTATATAAACTTAAGAACAAAAGGATTTTATAAAAAAAAATGAAAGTTTTACCCAACATCATATCACCTCCTTTAGACACTTCATTCGTAATTTTGCATTGAGCATCTCCACATTTATTTTTAATATCTCCAGCAGTATTCAACAATGCATCTGAAGCTTCATCTGCATATTTTTTAGTTGTGCTTCCGATTCCAAATATTGATCTGAACACACTACTTAATGGATTAAGACACTCAAAACACATTATGATTATTATTACTATTATAACAATTATTGCTATTAGTAGTATAAGCATTTAAATGTTACAATTCGTTGAAGTAAAAAACAATAAATCCAATTACTTTAATATTCTATTCCTTAAATGAATTACCCTAAAAATTGATATTAAAATGGCAACTGAGCTTATACTGCAATTAAAATTTTGGTTAACCGTGGTGGTTATTATTTAAGATAGTGTGAATCAGAATTTGTCTATTCAACTTGTTTGAACTGTTACAAATGCAATTCAATCAATTACGTATTTAGTAATAACTCATGATTTCCTTTATTCGTAACTTTACGGAGATTGCGATGAAAGTAAAATTGAAAATGTGATTTTAATTTTTAATGATACCAAAATAGTTAATTAATAATATTATTAATTATAATATGTATAAGGTTGTTATAATTTTATTTCCTGATACGAGATTTATATATTACATTTTTTTGTTCATTTTTGTTGGAATAATACTAATGCTTATGTTTTTAATGAATTATTTTAAATTTTTCTGTGCATCTTCTATATCACTTTTGACTTTCTGTGCAAGATCTTTTACTTCCTTTTCCCTTCTTTTTATATCTTCAGCATCTTCTTGTACTTTTGTTTCCAATTTATCCAACCCTTCAGTTAATTTCTGTTCTACCTCTTTTTCAGCTTTGTGAAAATTTTCTCTAAGTTCGTGGATTCCTTTTTTTAAGTCATCTCCGGCTTTCTTTGAAAAAGCCATGGTGAACTGACAAATATCTATGAAAAAAACTATAGTGAAATCAATTAAAGAAAACTTCAATATTTAATATTTCAACATACGTATCACACAGAAAATATTCAGCAACGTAGCCAAATCTTAAATTGGTATGAAGTTAATTAACCAAGTACTTATTATAGGTTAATTAGTATATTTTTTAAATTAAAAACTAACCACAAAAACCGTGATTAATTAATCTTAGAATTAATGACTAAATTACATCGCAATTAAATTATTTGAGTAACGCGTCCTTATGCATCAAATATCATAATAAAATAATTATTTCTGTCGAATTAACTTCAGAGCTCATTACTAAACATTTAAGATAAATGTTGTTAAAATATAATTCGACATTTTAGACGGAAGCTTTAGGGAATAATTAACTTCCTGGTTTCGCAGGAATAAAAAAAGGGCTTGGTTTGGTCTGGATTTTTTTTAACTCAAATATTAAATTGTGTGATATCGTTCCACATTTACTTTAAGATTTTGATATTCACATATTTCAAGAAGAACAAGTTTTCTCCAACACAACAAATCACACCCAAATCGTAATAGTTCGTCACCATAATTTTAAGAATAATGAATACACTTTTAATAAGGAATTAATTATTTGAACATTTGCAATATTTGTTTAAATGAATTGAATAATATAATATTTTCCTTTCTGTTTTTGAACAATTACTTCTGAGAAGTAGCAGTTGTCGTTTCCTGCTTAATTTGATTAGCATCCTGTTTAACTTCTGATAAAATCTTTTCCCCATCCTTTCCCATTTGTTTCAAAATTTTAACATCTTTTTCAATTTCGCCTTCAAGATTATGAATTGTATCTTCCGTTTTTTTTTCTACTTCCTGTTCACCCTTTTTAAACGCATTTGTAATTTTTGTTTTTAAATTTTTGAAGAAATCCATTATTTTAAATTTCTAAAATCACATATTTTATTATTATATATAATTATTTTTGAAAATTTATTTATTTACACTTACGAAATTGGTATTAGAATTGGAATTTATTAAGTACAAAAGTTGTATTGTATCCAAGAACTGTACTTCTAATAGACTAAAATTCCAGTTTTCTACACCCAAGGTTTATAAAAGTCATATTAAAAGTTTCAACATTTAGATATAGTTTGATTTCCTATTTTTCTATTTTATTTTAATTCCAGGGTCTTCTGGACTCTGGAATGTAGAATATTTTTTTAATCTCCTTTTATCAAACCTGCTAATATGTAAATTAATTTATAAGATTTAACATCCAAACTTGTGAATATAAAAACCGGTTATTCTCGGTGACAAGACAATGGAGGACTCATAAGCCATATCAATATATATTTCTCAAATGTTTGACTGAGGCCAATTAAGAACGCATAGGTGGATGAATTTACTTTTATAACTGAATTAAAGTTGAGGTATGTTTTTAGAGACAAGTTTTATATGTCGCTTTAAATAAGCCTTGCTTCATACAGTTGATTCATTTAGAACATGGAAAATATTTTATTGAAAGATTAGGATAAATTTTGTTTCCATTTTTTAGTTTGATTTTTAATTACAAGTTTACTTTTAATTCCAAATAGTTAGGTAATTTTACTTAAGCATAATTAAATTTAGAGTGATTTACAATTCTCGTTTCAAGCCAATAGCTTGTACAAGATTTTGGCCAAATAACAGTGACACGACCTCTTGAATTGGCATACCACGCTCCACAATTTCCTTTGGCCCATACTGTATTCTCCATATTCTTTTCAATATCTCCAGCAAATTCTTCTTCAGCCGATTCTTTTACTGTGACACGACGTTTATTCCTTTTCATCATTTCTTTGATCACTTGCATGATAAAATTAGCCTGGCATTCAATCATGTAAAGGACGGAATTATGACCAAGTGCCTTTAAAAAACAAAAAATTCTAATTAAACTTTCAATTAATTCTTTAGTATTATGTTGAAATTTACAGTATTCGGTCCAAGGAGTGTAAAATGATTTGGTGCAGTTGAAGTTACAATCCCATAATACGAGGTTGGTCCATCCTTCTTCCACGTTGCCAATATATCAATTCCATCCCTTCCAATTATTTTGAGTGGATCAAAAAAATTTTGTACTTGAAATCCAGTAGCTAAAATTAACACGTCAAGTTTATGGGATTTTCCATCTTTTGTTACAATTTCATTAGATCCAACATGTTGTATATTTTCTGTGATTATTTTAACATGTGATAACCCAAGCGTATGGTAATAGGATTCAGATTTAACAATTCGTTTACAACCGAGTGGATAAGATGGTGTTAATTGTTCTGCTTTAATGTCACCTGGTGGAAGTTCTTTGCGAATATTTCTTCGTAGAGCCCAACTACCTAAAATGATATATTCATAGAAGTTATTTATTCTGCTTAGAATTTTTAACAGTTTTTACCTAGCTTATTAAGCCATGAGTCGTAAGTGAATGCTGGTATTCTAATTTCAGCGAAAATGAAGATGAATAATCTGAACAGCCACATGATTGGTGGAAATATACGGAAGAGAAATTTTGTAGTTTCTGAAAATTCGTATTGGGATCTTGGTGAAATCCATGCAGGTTTTCTTTGGTAACAAATCAATTCTTTAACTTTTGGGGCTATATCTATTATAACCTGAACTGCGGAAGCACCACTGCCTACAATGCCAACTACTTTATTTTCAAGCTCGATTGAAGAGTCCCATTCCGCTGTGTGAACTTTAGGACCAGTAAAACTTTCGAATTCCTTTGGATAACTTGGAAGTCGAAGTGCACCTGGGCCATTGATCCTGTATTTAATTAAGGAATGTTAGTCTATTTTATGTATTATTATATAAAAAGAAACTCACACGAGGTCAAACAGACGTTCTTGTTGTTTCTTCGTTTCTTTGTTAAATATTTTGACACGCCATTGATTTATCGTTTCATCCCATTCTATACTCCGTACTTGGGAATTAAAACTTACTTTTTTATATAAATTATATTTTACAGCAACATTTTTCATATATTCCCATATTTCAGCTTGTGGGGAATAATTTTTAGACCAATCTAAATAAACACAATTTTCAATAATTGTAAAGTTATTGTACAATTAATATAATTTTGTTTACGTACTTGGATTCGGTTCGAACGACCAGCTGTATAAGTGGCTACAATTTTAAAAACAATCCATAGTTCATATGACTGAATCGATTTATGTGTGTGCTTATCATACCTTTGGACATCACAAGCGCAGCCAGGATAAGAATTGACCTGTAAAATTGACTAATTAGTAAATATATAATTTGACTAAGTACTGTCAATATTCTCACCAGCCATGTTCCTCCTACATCTTCATTTTCGTCAAAAATTTGAAAGGATTCAATATTCAAATCTTTCTTTAATTTGATTGCTGCTGTCAGTCCAGAAAATCTGAAAGCATAAAATTTTATTTCAAAAAATATTCTTTCTAAATTATGTTGGTTGGTAAAGATAACATACCCAGCTCCAACAATACAAATGTTTGGCGTTGTTCCATCAGGATAAGTAAACTTTCCCATTTTGTTAATAACTGGTAATAAACTTTAACTGTTTCCACAGATTTTATTTGTCGCACTTCAAATACTGATAAATTTATGAAAAGACTGAAATCACCAGTGTACACTACCGTCATGTGCTCTTGAAGATAATGATATCATATTTTAATATTAATGTACCTCAATTCAATTCACTCTTTGGACTTTATTTGATATTACTATTCAAGGTCCTTATTCCCATGATAGACTCACGCGACTTATAAAGAACCTGTTGTTTTGTTAGTGAGCATTAAAACTTTTTGTTATTAAGGTTTTATTATCATTGTAAAATATAGATACTATTTTATAATATTTTTCTCTCATGATTATAAATGATAAATCACACGAAAAATTAAATGTGATTTTTAGTCACAATTAATAATTTAACAATAATATATCATTCTTAAACTATTAATTTTTCTAAAATGTCCAAAATTGTTTAATTGAATTCTATTTTATTGCATTATTTGAAATATATTTCATTAACTTTGTATCATAATTTGAATAAAATAAATATCTTTTCCATTTATTTCCAACAGTAGTAAGTTGCAACCAAACCTCCAACTATTCCAGCTAAAAAATGAGAAACGTACACATAGTTATGTTAGGGATTGTGATTTGATTTTTAATTAACCTTACCAGGCATAATCGCGTCTCTTCCCCACAAATGAGATGAAACACCAGCAAAACTTCCTGCAATTTATAATTATTATTATATTAAAACTTGTGCTTTATTTTGTAAAATGTTTAATCTCATGTTATACCAACAATTACTCCTCCTACTGCTGCTTCAGCAATGGAACATGGTTGTTGTTTAGCGATAACACTGGACAGTTCTTGATAGTACTCTGTACCAAAAACCATTTTAAATCTTCTTGGTTTAAAACTAAAATAACAAAAAAAACAGCAAAAATAAAAAATAAGAAACAAACTGCTTTTTATTTTATTTTTATTATTAACATAAAAACTTTGGTTGAAGTTTCGTATACGGTCTTGTCCATGCATTCTGTCCGTATTAAAAATAAAAATAGAAAAAAGTTAATGAGCAAAATGCAAGGACAAGTATAACGTATTCGGAAGTTTATTTACCAAACAAAGTTAAGTCTACGTTACCTTCAAAGAAAATAACAGTTTAATTTTGCAACGTGGGTTAATGTAAATCAATATCCAGAATTCACCGAAAATTTTGACTTTATTCTTACAAAAAATTTTGAACGAACTTGTTCCTTCTTGAATTTTAACTGTTATATTTTTCAACTTTAAAAGATCCAAACGTTACCATGGAAATTAAGTTATGCTTTTCTGAACAAGAAAATAATCCGAAATACGAGTCATCTTAAAGCAATTATTAATATGGGAAAAACTAAGTGCGCTTATACTAGAATCTATGTTTAGAAATCTATATTTGCCACATTTCAGTAATTTTTAATAATTTTTATAAAGTAGCAATTTAATAATCCAAATCCACTTATTTCCCTTCAACGATTCATTTTCTTTTCGATAGTATGAGAGGGCATTGATATTAAAAGCAGAGGTATTGTAAGGCCTTTAAATCAAATGACACAAAAATTTTTATTTCAATTCACGCAAATAAATTTGATTTATAATTAAACTTACACTACTTAACTGATTTTATAAAAGTAATCCAGTTATTCTGCTTCACTAAAAATTTACAGGTTGGATATCATTTTTAGACCCTAATATTTTATTTGAAGATGTTGGATCAGAAACATTAGGTTTTGAAACATATTATTTTATAATATTTTTCTCACAGCATTATAAATTATGATATACCAAACAAAAAACTAAATGTGATTTTTAGTCATAACTAATAATTTAACAATATAATATATCATTTTTCCAATAATTCTTAAACTATTAATTTTTCTAAAATGTCCAAAATTATTCAATTGAATTCTAATTTCATTGCATGATTTTAAATATTTTTTCATTAACTTTCTATCGTTATCATTTGAATAAAATGGATATCTTTTCCACTTATTTATAACAGTTATAGAACTTTGATTTAATTCTCCATATTTTGTATATGTTAAAAATAAATAAATGATACTAGCAATTAATCCAGAACTTAAAAGAAATAATTGCGAGGGTGGAGTTGAATGTCCATAACGAATCAATACAAACCATAACAATACTGCTGTTATCATAATTGAATTATTAAGAAAGACAATAAGATAATACCTAAATATAATATTGAAATCAATAAACAGTATTTGAAGTGTACGGTAGACATGTATTATTTCAAAATGTAGGCGAAGGTTATCATTTGTTACGAACGTATGAAATTTGGAAGGTGGTCTAAATATAAAATATTCATTTTAATACATCCATTTTTTAATGTTTATATTTCATACCTCATCTCTTGAAGTATAGCAGTTGGTAAATATATAGTCAGGAATGATATTACGATAAAACATAACATTGGAGACCACATGTATAAATGTAAGACAACAACGTATGGTATTGTCATTGCTATGGTTGAAAGACTTTTTGGCTCAGAATGAAATGATGATAGAAATAACTCAGTATCAGGATATATTATTAATGTATACGCAAATGTAATAGAATGTGTAATAGTTCCAGTTGCGATGAAAATGACACATATTCTTTCAAGTTCAACTTGCCAACTTTGCACACATATTTTCTCCTTAGTATCAAATTTATCTAGTAGAGTATTGAATTAATTAAAGTGAATATATTTTTAGAGATTTTATATTTTTACCTTCAAATCGAGTAATAAAGTGTAACAGACGATTAATGAAATACAACCATTCCTTTTTATTTATGTGAAAACTTAACTGAACTACTAAACTTATAAAATAGAGTAGAATGTGAGTAAGTTGCAGTATTTTAAAACCAAACGTGTGACGATTTGAATATAAACTCATTCCATAACGTATTAGTAAAAATATTTGATGAACAGCATATAGAAATAAGAATATTTTACAAGTGAAATGTTTAACAATATCCAGTTTTCTATATGTAACGTTCCATTTAAAAGGTATTGAATTGTAGATATTGGCGTATGTTATAGTAAATCGAATAATTTGTAGAATATTCTTTGTAATGAACTTCATCGTACAACTCGATAATGTTTGAATTTATTGTTTAGTGAAAGTTGAATAACTTTTAGTTGACTGAATATTAGCCGGATTAATGATAATGATATGTTTTGTAGAATTTTAAACAAAAACAAATATTTAATATTTACTTTACTTCTATTAAATTCCAACATTCATTTTAATCTGATATGAAGGAGGAATAATAGTGGGTCGCTTACAGAATCAATAAATTCGAATGTCTACAACAAATTAAAAATTTAAGTCTGAAAAATAAGAAATAAAATATTCAATATGTTTTTTAAGTCAGCTCCTTTCCATTTACAAGAAGAAGAAGTGAAACAACTTGTCCAATAGCAAATTCAATACAAATGATTGGTGTAGTCTGATCTACAAAATTTTGTCTAAATCGAATAGTAAGTGGAGTCATGGACTTTGCTAACTTCTTTGCCCAATGTCCACGTTGAAATTTATGAGAATTTACCCAAGTTCTAATCATTCTTAAAGAATTTTCTCTTAAATTTGATGCTTGCGTATTCATAACAAGTTCACCACTTATACCGTCTCCAGCAACAGAGAGAAAATATATAATTCCAAAGATTGGTAATACGCGTGATAGCCTTAATACAGCAAACAGACTCAGAATGAGCATACAAGTAAATGCGCTTAAAAAAATTGGAAAAAGCCAGTTTTGAAAACAAAAGTTGAGAAGTTTCTCCATTCGAAGCATTCGATAAGCACTCATTTGTATATTTAGAGCTTCGGTATCTGGGATTCTTGAAAGTAAGCGTGGCATCTCCCTATGAAATACAACATTGCAAAAAATACAAAGAATAAAATGGTAGAAGTTACTTTTTAAATACTGCAGAATAGTCACTTAGGAGACTGACACTGAGAAAGAATGACATGAAAAGACAAGTTCCAACGGTAGAAGCTAATTCCATATGAAAGTATGAATTGAAAATCCATATAATAAGAGTTGACTTCGTAACTCCTACGCATTCGTTAATTGCAGGGTCCCATTCAAATATCATTGATCCCATCAGAGGTGGTAGGCATGGAAAAGCAAAAAACAAACCAGATGCTGCCAATGGAATTCCAGTCGCAGTTCCAACTCCCATCATCAGTAATCCGCGTTGAAATTTATCACTTCTCTTATGTACTTTTTCAAAGTCATCAGAAGGCAAGTGACCTCCTGAAAATTTGCATCTTTAATAAAAGTTTAACAGCCATCACTTTTATATCTGCCTACCGTAATCTTCCCACATATTCTTAAATATTCCTTCTACTTGAAACTGCCAATTAAAGAGCTGTACAATTTCTTTTTTATTCCAAACGCATATGAGCCTTACTCCAATAACAAAGTATACACCAATCTAACAAATTAAATGTCGTAGATTACATCGTAGCGATAATGAGTTACTTAGGAAGTTACCATGTACTGAGCTATACCAAATCGGCGTGTATTTCTTCCATAGAATGAAAATAGCAAATACATATATTATGACAATGTGTAATAAAAGCTTGTAAATTAAACCTTTAGTCGTTTCTTCCAACATACCAGACCTCGAATACGACCTTTTTCTTCATCCCAATCAAAATTGGAACATCCGTACAAATTAGTAATACGAAGTAGTAATCGCACGGTGTTTACAACAGTTTTCGAATAAATTAAATTAAAAAAAGAATTATTAGATTTAGTACAGCAAAAACACAACAGTCATTCATAATGTTCTTAACTGCTCGACTTAAAGTTGAACTTAAACTATTCGTGAAAAGACCAAACAGTTTTAGTTTTAATATAATCTCAATAGCATGTAAATTATTCAAAAATTTGTAAAAAGTGATTAATTAAAAAATGTTTCACTAAAAATAAATAAATGTTCTTTGGATTTTTCATTATCAAATATCTCATAGTAAAGCGAAAAGCGTAAGAAGACAGGAAGACTATATAAATTAAAAAAAGATTTTAATCTGAAAGAACCTGTATTCTCAAAACTTAATTACGTAATTGGTATTTTGCGTGTAGTCTAATTTTATGTAACTAAAAAGAATATCGATATTTTGCTTACATCCTCAAATACTAGAATGAATGAATCAATGAATTTTAAACTAATATAATTCATTTTTTTCACATTTGTGATTCATACGTAAACAAATCAAATCAATTTTTGAATTTCTATTAATTTAAACCAGGAAATTATATTTGAGCACATCACAATTTACTGCAATTTGCAAGTCAGATTGTTATAGACGCTTAAAGTAATACACTTTTTTTAATCATCTCCATGTTATAAAATTATGAACGTCTTTTGGAAGAATTCGATGCATTTCTGTTAGCATGATCGTAAGAGATTTTATTGTCCAATGAGAACGAGAGTAATATTTTACTCTGGGTGGATTCAAAAAAGGCGGAGTAACCCTCCTCCAGAGTAAAATTTTACTCTCTTCGGATGAGTATAAATACAAAAGGTTGAGTTTCTCAAAATATTCATTCCGAATTTACTATCCGCATCGACAACTTTAATTTCAAAGTTAAATTCTAGTAAAATGTCTGGACGTGGTAAAGGAGGAAAAGTAAAATCCAAGGCAAAGTCCCGATCATCACGAGCAGGACTTCA
>JAQGCN010001120.1:0-11566 GCA_034699725.1 Friesea truncata | reverse complement strand
AAAATGTGTGACTTAACTTTAAAATCTTTACTTAAAGAGGAAGATTATTTTGATGAGTTGACAAATTTAACTGCTCCACAATACTTGCTGCAATAGGCGAACATATCTGCAGCTGAAGGAAAAATCGATTGGATGGTAACAAAGTTTACAACAAAACATGAAGAACACTTTTTTGATTTTCATTGCAATTAAATTTTACATGAAGATTTTATTTCAAACTTTTTTTTAATTTTACATTCTACTCCCATTATCTTCCTTCATTTAGAGTTATTATTATATTATTAGTTTTTTTTCTTAGATTAATAGTGTAACAGGAGAGACCAGAAGATTTCTTGATTTTGAAAATGAAACTAGGAAAATAGGAAATGCTATGTACAGAAAGGGAATGCAAAAAGGGGATACATTTTTATACATGACTCATGATCTTTTTTATATACATTTACTTTTTGTTGGTATTTGGAGAGCTAATGGAATCGTTAGAGCATCTTATCCTGAAGATGATGAAGGTAATTCTGAATGAACACACAGTTTCCATAAGGTTGAATACTTTTTTAAAAATCATTTAGACACTCTTCTAGAAAGGGTTGAAGAGTCAAAGGTGAAATGGATCCTATGCGATCCTGAGACTGCGCAAATGTGTTTATCCATAAAGGATAGAGTCGATTGGCCTATTGAAATTATTGTGATTGGAGAAGCTAAAGGTTGCACGTCTATTTCTGAAATTTGGAATAACAATGGTTCAGGTGAGGTATAACAAATAATGGGAATTTTACATTAATTTTAGCAACTTTGCTAGATCTTCCAAGTTTAGAGATCAACGCAAATGATCCAGCTCTAATACTTTGCACCAGTGGAACGACAGGAAAATCCAAAGGAGCTGTCCACACGCACGCTACGCTTATACAACAAATTGAATCTGGTCGTCCGTTTCTTCTAAGCGATAAGCCTAATCTGTTCGTATCAAAGGGTACACATATATCTGGTGCTGCATTTCCGTTTAGTTGTGTCGCTGGAGGAAAAACTGGGATCGTTATGGGAAAAATCACAAAGAATAATCTTTTCAATGCCATGCATGAATATAAGCCTGGATTAATATTTGGATTTCCTTCGATACTTTTACTGCTGGTACATGATCCAGATGCATCGAAGTGAAGTACGATTTTAGTAGTCTTGAAGTTGCACTGACTGGAGGAGCGCCCATCACACCAGCATTTGAGGAAGCAATGCATAAATTGCCAAATTTTGATGTGTTGATAAATGTATGTTGTTATTAAAAATTATAAAATCGTAATGAAAAATGTAAGGATTGAATATTTTAGAGCTACGGGATGACAGAAGGAGTAGCATTAATTTCGGAGTACGATTTGGCTGCTCCAAAACCATCGAAATACTCAGGTATTTTACTAAATTAAGACATATTTTTTAAGTTATATAAAAATATTGCTATAGATACTCCAGCATTTACTATTGGAAAGCCATTCCCAGGAGCAATTATACAAATACGTGATATTGAAACAAAAGAAATCTTAGGACCGAATCAACGTGGAGAAATTTGGGTCAAATCTAAGAGAATATTTCACTCGTATTATAAAAATCCTGATGTATTATTGGAATTTATTCAAATTATACCAAAATATAAAAGAATTGATATTTAGGAAACGAAAAATGCATTTTGTGATGGCTGGTTCAAGACAGGAGACATGGCTTATTACGATGACAAGGGATTTATATTTTTAGTAGATAGAATTAAAGAAGTGTTTAAATATTATAATAATCATGTAATTATATTACAATCGCTTGATTTAGAAATTACTTGACCTTATACATGAATTATAATTGTTGATTTTACAGATATCACCCACTGAAATTGAGGATGTAATTGCTAAACATCCAGAAGTATTTGAAGTTTGTGTCGTTGGTGTCATTGATCCGAATGGAGGAGATAGAATTCCAAGAGCATTTGTCAAGCTTAAACCTCAAATTAACAATCAAAGCCAAACATCTGTCAAGGAATTAATTGAATTTACAAACAGTAAGTTACATTGTTATTTATAAGTAAAACTTTTAAGTTTGAATTATTTTTAGGTAAGCTACCAGACTACAAACATTTAAGAGGAGGGTTGTACATTGTACCTGAACTTCCTAGAGGAAAAACTGGAAAAATTTCAAGGAAGCTTGTTTTAGAGATGCAATTACCAAATTAAAATATTAAGCGTTACTTAAGTGAAATAAAATGGATTACAAACGGATTCATCTGTTTGTCAAGTTTTTCCAGACTGAAAGGAAGGGGGAGTATAAACGTGAATTATGGAAGTTTATTATTATTTTAATTAATTCATCTATTTTTATATACATATTTGAAAATGCAATGTTGACTGGTCCCATTTCAAATTTTTCCATTTGACAATTAGTTCATACAATTATATTCTTGAAATCGCTTCAATCCTAATGAAGCTAAGATTTAACTTATTCCGCTATAAGAAATTCTAACCATATAACATTGAAATTATGATTACTACAAAAATACATACGAGACTTCTCTTGTTCTATGACTTAATATGAATCACAATTTTATATTGGTCATCGGACGGAGGAATACTATTTTCAAAATGAACTTTACTATTCCTCAAACGATTTCTTCTTAATCACAATTAGCAATATCTTATAACCACGTTATCATGGTTTTCAGTTAAGATACGGACCACTTCCTTAGAAATCTATAAAACCAAAAATTATAATCTTCAATAACATTTTTGGATTTTTGTACCATGTCAGCGAATCTTTTATAAATGTTGAATACGATCTTCTTCTGCCTCGGGAAATGTTTTCGGTAAGATAAATAAGCTATAGCCTTTACAACTACTGCATCACATGTTGAGAATGTCAATGTATTGATATCTAAAATAGACAGTAGACATATAAAATGAAATGTATCTTAAATTATTATGAATGAATTATTATAATAGTCTTACCACCACCACATCTCCATATGAAAGGTTTCTTTTCTTCTTCATCTGGAGCATTTTTAATCCGTACATCGTTGACACCAGGTATGTAAAACGGACTTTGAATTCCAACTATTGAACTATTAGTTAAACGACTCCAAATCTTGTCCGCATCCTTCTGTTCCTTTTCGTCAACAAAGCTGAAGAATAATTGAAGTTCATCAACAGAAGAAGGGAGTTTCCAAAGTAAATCCAATTCTTCCAAACTTTTACAGTCTACGGAAACATGGTGTGAGTTAGGGAATTTATCATAATGGGAGTTGAAAAGGTCAATGCTAGAGTATTTCACAACTTTTACTTTGTTAAATATGCCTAAAATTTCCATTGGAGTTGGACTTGGAAATCCAACTGTGAGTAGGTTAGGAAAGTTTTCTGCAACTATGCGTTGAACAACTTTAGATGGAATTTCAATATGATATTTCGAGCCGTGTTTAACATTTTTAATCTTGAGTATTTCCAATTTGTTCATCAAAGGAAAATCAAATCTTAGGCAGGCATGACACTCGATGGTTAGTTTTCGCAAGTAATTCGACTGTGATTGTAGTAAGTTTTTGAAAGCCCTGGCAAATTGGAGTCTGATTTGATATGATCTGGATCCAGATGGACAACGAATACGTAGTTTTAAACTTGTGATATGGATTGAACGGTCTGATAAGTTTTGAAGAGTGTGAAAATTTGTACAATGCAGATCTTGAGAAAAGCTAATTTTAGGTATTCCTTGTAAAGCTGTGACATTGGCATCATTATCGATGTGCAAAAAGGAGAATTTGCCAGAAAACTTTTGAAGATTTGGCGTTTTTTGTAACCACTTGCACAAAGTCTTGAAATGAAGTATGGGCGGCTCTTCGTCTTCAAGTTTGGTATTGGTTTCCTTTACTACGATAATTGAAAGTTTATTGAGCTTCTCCAAGGGTGGAAAATTTAAGCCAAAATCCATCATGTCATTTTCAGATTTTATTTTTAGCACCCCCAAATTCGGTAATGATTTCAAGCAGGTATAGATTTTCGAAAACAAGTAGCCGCATCTCTCAGATAAATTATCAATAGTCAGATCTAGCTCAAGTTCACGTAAATCTTCTTTAACTTGTTCCAGGAAAAATTCAAGAGAACTCAAGGATAAATTTTGAATGATGAGTTTGAATTTTGAAAATCTTAATTCCAGAGTTTTGTTCTGTGCCATTTCGATGAAATTGTACAAGTGCTCCATGGATTGAATATTGATTGGATGAGCAATGGTTGAATTCAAATGTCTGACTATGAAGTTGTCGTACTGACGTAGAACGAGTCGACTTGCAAGGAGATCGTTGGTTCCCAAGTAACTTATTATATTGTCCCATATCTAAAAATAAACCAAATTAAACTGAGTTAATTGCAATGAAGCAGAAAGAGTAGATTGCTGCCTTCCGTAAAATAATCCATCTAACTAATGGTGTAAAATTAATTCTTTTTAGGTGAAGAAAACGCACGCTTAACTCACGAAGTAGCTCGGCCCAAAGGTCAACTTTGACATGTCGCACAGTTTTTTCTGACTAAATTCGACTGTGCTGGACACAATTTATGATAGATGGGTCAGTATGCAGTTTTTGGGACGTGTAGCTTAAACAGAAAGCAGCATCTAAATTACTTCCTCTGGCTTACTTTAACTAACTGAGTAAATTGAAAAATTGCTTCCAAAATTAAACATATGTGATTCTGCTGATTACTGGTTAAAGCAAATCCATCAAATACCCTTAGACAGATGAAACACGACATTCATTACCTCATCCGGGAGGGCGCGTGGATTACTCTCACTCTCACTTTCTTCCATGATGTGCCTGTTCTCGTTCTGATAATGTCGTGTGCTTCGTTACTTGCTCCTCCCATGTCCTACACCTGTACAATAAATAATAATAATATTAAATAATTAAATTCAATTCAATGAAAAACTTTCGTACGTGTAACGATGAGCATTTCATCTTTAGTTCTCTTGTTCAATCTTTAAATCTTGAACTAAATTTTCCTTTGTTTTACATTACATTAACAAACAAACTCAAACTTAAATGCAATTAATTTATCACTTACTTTTGTTTTCTTTAGATAATGGCAGAGGGTAGGGTAAGGATAAGGAAAAACTGAGAATGTTGCATAAAACGTGTCTATAATTAAAAAAAATTGACTGAGATGAACTTTTTTATTCGGGTAAGAAGTTAAGATGTTTTAAAAATACAAGTTTCTGATTCTGATAACGAGTGGAGGAGGGAGAGGAACAAATAAACTCATCATTTTTCGAAAAACAAAGAAAAAAGTTTGACTAAAAGTTTGATAAACAATTCTGACCGCGCTAGCTAATAACTCCGAATTAATTTTGTAATATCCCTTATGTCAGTAAGAGTTATCAGTAAAATATTAAGTAATAAATTGTTTATTTTTCGTCTTAATTATCATGTGTATTATTCCTTTTATCAATAATAAGTAATAACTATTATTATTAAAGAAATTAAATTATTTTAAAAAGTTAGAGCTTTAGTTACTGCTTAGTGTATTTTATTTTACATTGAGTATTTTTACGAACAAAGTCAATTTAATAAATATGCTCTTAAAGATAAAGATGTAGGGCTATTAAAAAATTTTGGTCGGCGTCGGACCTCGTACGGAGAAAGTGGGATCGTTCCGTTAAACACTTTTTTTTAAAGTTTCCCGATTCTCCATCTCTTAAACAATTATTTTTCATTTTTTAAGCATCGAACTAACTAAATCCGTTTTCCTGGTTGGTAAGAATTTTAGACACATCTTTCATTGTCGGAATTTTCGAGAAAACTAGTCAGACTTACGGTCAGACTTTAGTCACAGTGTCCGAGTAAAAACTGATGGTGTTTTGTGCACCCACCACAAAAGAAAAGTTATTTTATTTTTGGCTTAGTTTTTACTGCTACACCAAACCGCTGCTGTTGGCTGTCAGTCAACGTCAACGTCAAAGTCAGTTAACTGTCGCTTTGACTGTGTCAGCTGCTAATTATTGTCTCTAATTTGTGTTTATCGATATGATCATGATCTAATTCAAGGAGGTTTGTCAAATGACAATTTATTGTTATTAATTGTGACCACATCATTTCCAAAGAAAGATTAATCCCTTCCGTCTTCCGTTCAAGCCTTAATTTGCGGTAAGTTACTTTCGCTTTTACAAACAGAAACATATACATAACACTTTACTTTTCTAACCATGAACTCTTAACGTTAATAGCAGATATACGAAAAGCAAATCAATTGGACTCCTAATTAATTAATCATGTGAATATGAATTTTAAAATATTAAATTTAGTTGTCATGCTAAACATTGTTTATTGTTTTACCTTTTAATTGTTTTCTGTTTTGTTTATTTGTTTGGAAAATAAAAATATTAAATCTTTTGTTTAATTTATGTTATGTTAACTTAGTTTTACAAATCATTTCTGTCTTTTTTCTTTTCACGTCTAGGTTGGGTCATTCACACTTCTCACTTGAATAGCTTTTAGACTGGACTAGACCATACCAGTTCCTGTCAATCTTCGCTTAACTTAAACTTACCATGGATACAAAAGATGAGGAACAGATTGATGTTGATACTTTTCCTTCCAGCACTCATCAGACTAATGGGGCTTATTCTTATCAGCCTTCATCATCAACAACACCGACACCGGCCATCTCAAACACCAATAATAACCCAGGCTATTGGTCTTACAACGGGATCCAGTGGCCACAACAGGTATGTTTATTTTTGTCTTATTTTGGGTAATTCTTTTTAAATAAGTGAAAATTTTGTTTCCAGACTGGAGCCACGTCTACCATCTCCAATGCGGTAGGAGCAGGAGGTGTTCAAGTTCCGCCAAATCAACAACCGGGTTACCTATACAATGGCTATCCTTATCAATATTCTTCTGGCTTCTATTTACCTGCTAGTAAGTGTAGTGTGTAGAAACCTAACTCTGCTACGCAACATGTAGTGATAGCGAATATTTGGATTATCAAACCGTCGTCAGCATTTTTTTTGCTTTATGCAACTCACATCACAGCGAATCTGTCAATTGAAGTTCTGTTATGTTTAGTTTGTTAAAAATATGCAATTTTGTATTAGTAGTTTCTTTTGAATAATTTTTTGTTTTAAACTGGAGTATACGTTTTAGTTCAATTTAGCTAAAACAAGAGTTTTAGATTCACAGCTGATTGTGAGTTGCAGAGATGTAAAAGTCATAAAATTAAATTAAATCTCTCAGGCGATGATGAGAGAATATTTATATTTTTGTTTATTTACAACTAATAATTTAGACATTTAATTTAGAAAATTTTAATATTGCAGATGGAGTTTATTCTAATTATCCACAATCTTCGAATATTACCACAAGCACAAATCCAAATGCAACAGTCTCACTGAATATTTTTCCACAGTCAATTTCGCAATCTCTAAGTGCAGCTGCTACTACATTGAATAATTTGGCCAACTCTTATCCAGTAGGCAACACTACAGCCACTCCAATGTCACCTATCACTAGTTCAGGTAATTTTTTTTTGATGAATTTTATAAAGGAAAAAGATGATGATTTAATATGATTTTCTTTCGAAGTAGTTCCACCAATGAAACTGAAGAGAAAGCAGAAAGGTTATCAAGTAGTCCAAAATGGACCTGCTCCTTCTGGATCGAGCAATGCTACTACTACTGCCGCAGGGACTCCGACTAAAACAAAAGCTCCACGTAAACCACGTGCTAAAAAAACTGTTGTTGTTCCTCCTCCTGCTATACCTCAAGGATGGACTGGCTATCTTCCTGGATTTCTAACTGGATCATCATCTATCAGTACAGATCATCCTATACTCTATTACACTTTGCAACAATTCCCAATGTACGAAATTCTTGCATCTCCACCCACACCACCAGGCTGGGAAAAAAGTTGCAGAGAAATGATTGCCACATCTCCTCTTAACCGTGTTCATCAGTTTACATTGGATCCAAATAGCAACGAATATCAAATTATTTACTCAATGATCCAACCCTGTCCAATTTACATAACAGGAATTTCTCGTGTGTTTAATCCGACTCTTTGGAAAAAATTCTTGAACCATCGAAAAGAAACAATTTCTCTTAAATCTCGAGACTTGCAACTACTTGCACGACTTGGTGTTGGAGATGACGAAATTGCGTCACATGCAAACGTTAACTTTAATTTCGTTGAAGATCCAAACGTTGCAAAAGTCGAGTATTCGGATAATCTTACTTTACTTTATCACGGTACCAAAGCTGCTGTTCAGAATATAATCGAAGAAGGTTTAGACGAAAGACTTGGATATGGTGGTCTGCTCGGTCGTGGGATTTACTTCTCCGATGATCCCAATAAAGCAATGCAGTACGATAGTTCAGGTAAAACTCTGCTTGTATTTGCTGTATTTCTTGGAGACTGTCTCGGATTTACACATGGTCAAACTTCTACTGCTGCAACATTCACAAGAGAACCTAACAAATCAACTCAACAGCAGCGTAATCATCGCGATACCTTCTTCGATTCGATCGTTGGACGTCCGGCGAGTCATAATGAATTTGTGATCTACAATCGTTATCAGTGTGTACCCATGTACATTATCAACTACACCAATTCACGAACAAATGGTACAAGCAATTCAATTTTTGACAAAATGCGGAAAGAACTTCCTCCGTTTGCTTGGAGTAAGACTGGGCCTCCAGCGGTTACAAAACCTTACCCTTTCTATGCACAGACTGTGTTCAAAGTTATGCATGATACTGATACTGTGGATAAAAAGGATGATGACCCCACTTCAGGTGTTGCAGCAGCTGTGCCAGAAATTGTTGTTGAGGATGACAAAGATGGTGAAAACATTAAGCTTGCTGTAGGTCTTAGTGAACTGACTGATCTGGGATTTCTAAATGATGCCAAGAATACGGAATTGCTCAAGAAATACAAGTTTGATGTTACTCAAGTTATTAACGAACTAGTTGAGCTTTCTTACGCTAATGCCGATACAGGAGCAACTGCTGCCGCCAATTCCACTGTACAATCAGATCTGAATGCTAATAATTTTGGACAATCATCAACTGCAACAAATTCAAGTAAGCTAAAATTAATTAAGTCTGATATCTTTCTTCAAACGTATTTAAGTTAAGTCTAACTGCCTTATTTATACATTTTTGCCTTTTTCAGGTGTCATTCCAAATGTTGCCAATTGGGTAGCTAGTATTCCATCAAGCAATCTTCTTAATGCAAATAATTTAGGACAATCTTCTTCAGCTGGAAATAGTAAGTTAATATAATTGTTTTTTGGGGTAGAAATAAAAGTATCATAATTTTTTTTTATTTAATTTTTACGTTTATTAGATAATGCTGATACTTCATTCGATACTGATTGGGTTGACAGCATTTTATCAAACATGGACTTCGACTCGGACTTTGATGGATTTGGATTACTCCCTAATTGTGCTAATATTAAAAAACCTTCAGCAACCGCTACTTCAACAATCACAAGACCAGATCCTGAAGAAAATGAGGAATGTCCCATTTGTTTTGAAGAATATAAAAGCAATTGTGTCTCAAGCTGGAAAAAGTTAACTAGTTGCACTCATAAAATCTGCACGAATTGCCATGGCACACTTAGCAAAAGTGGAACAACCATGGCAGGAGTTACTCACTCTTACTTAAAATGTCCGTTTTGTTCATCATGCTCAGGGATTGAAACTGGATCGTGTAAGTTACATTTTGTAATTCATGGCTGATTTTTTAGACTAATTTATTTTTAATTATTCAGGTCCAGATGGAACTATGACTTGCACGACAACAAAAAAATTTATACAAATCAATTATCAAGTTCCATCACATGGTGTTCGTCGAACTGCATACATTCCTAATAATCCGGATGGACTTAAAACATTGGAATTACTTAAGATTGCATGGGATCGTAGATTAATTTTTGCTATTGGTACAAGTGCTACTACGGGTCAGGTAAATACTGTTGTGTGGAACATTCATCATAAGACAGCGATGACAGGAGGCGTTATGAACTATGGATATCCTGATCCTACGTACTTCCTCCGTGTTCAACAGGAACTTAAACAATATGGTATTGAATAAAATAAATAAGTAAGTTCCTAATAATTCAATAATAAACTCAAAATTTGTATCTTGTATTAATCTTAAAAAAGTTCGTTTTGATGAAATGAGTTAAATTTTGTACTCGTGAAGATTTTTCAATTATTTGTTATTATTGTAATACAACTGAAACTGACTGACATTATTATTTTAGTTGTGTAAGATTAATATTTTCTAATAACGCCTTCGTCTTCCTACTTTATACTTATTTATTATTTATCATTCATAAATTCAAATGTGATAAATTAAATAAACGGCAACTAAAATTTCAAAATAAATGTGTACCTTTCCTTACTATTTAATTGCAAAGTTTCTTTAATTAAATAATATTTAAAGCGGCCATTAGTATTAGTTATGTAATTATGTTTGTTTTGGATGTAATTCGATTGAAATTCTTAGGCAAGATGATGGATGAGCTGTAAGAAACTTTTGGCAGCATCAACATCTTAAATTCATTCCATTGTTATAGAATTCACGATAAGAAATCAATCCAGATTCAATGATTGATTATTCTGTTGCTGAATTTCTAAATTGTGTATAGGGTTTTAATTTTATTATTCGCAATAATTCAGGTTGGACATCAATTTAGTGAAACAGGTACACAAAAAATTCTAAAATTACAGTAATTTTCATTTTTTTTTCAACAAATTATGGCTTTTACAATTTCTCAAATGACAAGTATTTCACTGAACACAGTCAGTGTTTAGTTAGATGATGAGCTCAGGTTAGCTGATAGACTCACTCGGATTGGTTTCGAACGTGTTCCACGAAAACTTTCCTAATCAAATATTAAAATATTCAAACAAATTAAATTATACTATTTTTTTCTAATAATTTCTATTTGATTTTTCATCTAAACCAATAATTAATTATATTTAATGTCATTGAATATTTTATAATTATACTTATATATATATATACTTATATATAATTATACATTATAATACTATAATGTATAATAAATAGTATTTATTATTGGATTCGCAAAACATTGAATAAAACGGATCATCTGAACTTATTCAGTAGTACAAGTACAACAATAATAAGTACAATTTATAAAGTAGTAATTCTGAAATCAAACCAATTAAACAAATAAATCCTGAAATACCAAAAACAATAAAGGTGACACTAATTCTTGTGGAAAAATCTAAAACTTTGAGTCTATTTTCAACTTCAGTAAAATCCCCAGTTGATTTAACTATACTATTAACTTCTTGAATTATTTTCTTATGGTTTAGTTTGGAAGTTAATGCGTAAAAAGCACCAGACTCCACAAATGCTTTTGCATTTCGATTCAATTTTTCACGTAAATAATTTCCGTGAAAAAGATGAAATCCATTTATTTGGTTCGACAAAACTTGTGTCGTGTCCTTTACCAAATACAAATTTTCCCAGTCTTTCCTCCCAAACTTCGATCTTGAAATCAAGAAATCAGTTTCTTGGGACTTTGTTATA
>JAQGCN010001119.1:0-11570 GCA_034699725.1 Friesea truncata | reverse complement strand
AAAATCTTATTCCTGTATTATTACCAAGTAAGGAATATGCTATTAACTAAAAATATACTAAAAAATCATTAGATTACTGATTAATTTTTGTTAAAATTCGATTTATTTTAGATTTGGATGTTCTCAAAATTGATAGTTCCAATGATGTTCACGTTAAAACAATAGCCTACATAACTCTTCATTATAATTTTAAGACATACAGAAAATTGGAGTTTCATATCGAGGAAAACATTTACCAAACTGTAAGTTCAGACTTTTAAAAAATATATTTCGTAACGTTTAATTGTTTTCGTTATTTTACAGATACAAAAAGAAATTATTCAAATTTTAAAAAACAACCACAATGTTAGATTTGTTTCAACGTATTAGAAATTACAGTCATTTGTGAATAGCAACTGCTTTCTCTAAACAAATTCAAATTCACTGGAGAAGGACTACGAAGAAGAATCTATCCTTAAAACTTAGCGAAGTTCTTAACTTGTAAAGATTTTTTTTAAATTATAAGAGAACTATTAATTCAAAATTTCTTTATAATGGCAATTTTTAGAAACTTACGTGGTAAATAATAAATAGGTATAACATCATTACCCAATCTTATTCTTAGTAAATGATTTATGACATGGTATATGAAATGTCAACTGCAACTTTATTCAAACAACAGTTTTTAAAAATAATTTAGTAATACAGTCAGCATGAAAATTATTATACTCTCGCTTATTCTCTTAAAATTGCACAAAATTGTATTTTAAAGAAATTACTTTAAAGAAAATCTAAAAAATTATATTGAGATGGAATTACAAATTCAACTTCACTGCAGTGCTTAATGAAAACAAACAATTGAACAATATTTAGTTCTCCAACACTGTATAACATATAAACTACAAAAGATAAATTTTAACGGATTTAATACACAATTAAATATTCAAGATAATTTCAGATTCGGATTCAATTCAAATATTGCAAAGAATATGCAATTGTTCTATTCTTCCTTCCTTGAAACATTTCCTAAAAATGTTAGCATTAACATGGGAACATCTTCAACACCCGTTTAGTATTACTTCCCTCCCACAATTGAAGAAATTTCTCGTTCAGTCAATGGATTTCCATTCAAAGGAAATGTTTGATAAAGGGACATTAGACAATTGCTTGTTAAATGCACCTGCACTTGAATATTTTGAACATAATTTACATTTTGAAATGGATGCAAATGAATATCTTCATTCTATTCAACATATCAAGTACGCAAAAACGTTCTTGCTTTTGGATAACCTTCACCAAATTCTTCCAAATATAGAAGGAAAAATTTTTAGTTGTGAACTAACAGTTGAAATAAATGAAGAAATGTCCAAACATATCACAACATTTTTATCTTCCCAAACTGGAACTTTGGCAGTGTTGAAAAATGTGGAAAATTCAGGATGCAGATTAGAAATTCCTCTTATTAAGAAATTACACACATTTATAATATGAATCTATGGGACGTACACGAAATACTCGAGACATTTTACATTTTAAATCAGAAAGATTTCCAAAGTTAAAGTTTGTTACTTTTGTAAATGAATTTGCCAACAATCCACTTATTGAAGTATATCCAACAGTTGAAAGTTTAACGCTTAGTCCCCTATCTACAATATCAAGAGTACTACATTGAACCTAATTTGTTACTGGCGATTCCAAAGGCACGACTCCATTGATGTCTTTAAAGGGCTTACCTGGTATCGGGGATTCTTCTTGGGAAACGTTTCGTATTTACTTCTACCAGGGGGCTTATATTATTGTCCACGTACAAAGTGGAAATGTTGTTTCAGTTCAACCTGACGCCACTTTGGTAGCTAACAATTCTGGCGCTGACGCAGTAGCAAAATGGATGATTGGATAAGCAAATATTACTTTAGTATCTAAATACTTAGTAGTTAACCAAAAACAGTTCGCTTTTTTAATTTACTCGAACAGTTATTAGCTTTATGAAGTAATAAAAATGATGATAATGATAATAAGATATAAAATGGGAAATCAAGAATCCTCCAATTCCATTCAATATGAACCAAAAGTTGATATTTAGGTTAAAATAAAAGAATAATTAGATTATAAATAATTGGTTTGCTAAGATTTTCTTCAATTGATTTTTGATTTGATTAAAACAGCGACAATTTTTTAAAATTTATTCATTATCTTTTGCAGCATAATTTCTGAAAACAATTCTATCTTATCGGTGAATTTTTTAGTAAATCTACAGAAGGGATAATTGATGCGTCAATGTTGAAATAATTTCCTGTAATTAAGAATAAGTGACAAACTGAAATGTTAGGTATGAATTTACTTTTCTTCATCTGAGGTCTGTGAGAAGAAACTATTCACTTCCCCGTGTGTAAAACTTGGAATCGTCATAACAAATTATAGAATGGATTACATGCAAAATACATTAGTTAGTTTTTTCATATTTTGATTTGATTAAGATTTAAAAAAATATATATAAACATCGATCTTTCAATTTCGTGGTTTACACGTTTTATGTTTTTTGGCTGTCATCAAGGTTGCATGACAACGAAAGTTTTTCTACCAAACTATGAAATGCTTGAAATCGTACGAGAAAACTGATACGTAACTCATTTAAAAATATAGGTGAGAGAAATTACTTTAAAAAAAAGCTAAGAAATTACTTTGAGCTCGAATTGCCGATTCCAGCAAATTAAATGCTCGCTGTAACTAAATTATTATTCATCTAGCATTAAACGTTATCTTAAATTTAACTTCACTGCAGTGTTTAGAAGAAGGCAAACAATATAAAACAATATTTAGTTCTCATACACACTGTATCATATAAACGATAAAAAATAAATTCTAAGGGATTAGTACAAAATAATATTTTCAAAATTCCTTGAGGGCTTTGTGAAAACCTTCTAACCTTGAATTTACAGAAATAGATTCGTAAAAGGGTTCTTGCTTTTGTTACATGCTTAATTTACAGAAATAGAACTTTAAACATTCCGTGTCGAACAATTCAGCAGAACAAATAAATATTTTTTAGAGGTGTATTTAGCCATGGATGACTTTCTAATATTTTATCATTTAAACCACTGAACTTTACTTACTTATTATCAATAGTAATAACTTAACTAAACAACACCATCAATTAAACATACAGTCCATTGCATAAATTAACAACCTCTTTCAATTTTGAGTCTGTATTCAACAAATTCACTAATATGTAACTTCATTTGATTAAAAAATGGAGATTTATTTGCCAAATGAAGTAAGATTTTATTATTACACTTAAAATATAATATTTATTACTAAGATAATTTTTTTTCAGGTTTGGAGTAAAATACTGAATAATTTGAGTACAAGAAATTTAATAACATTTAGATTGGTATCCAGTCAATGGAACAATGTTTCACTTCTCTGTCTCAAGGAACGTAATGATATTCAAGTGACGATTCGAAACGATCAAGATTGCAAAATTCTTAAAAGTTTTAGAAGCATATTTTGTGAAAGTGTTAATATTAATTTTGTATTATGGCCAATTTCAATTGATGTTTTGAAAGATTGTATCACCAACTTATCTGGAGATCTTCTACGATGTACGTTCAATATTATTATTCAAGAACAAGAAACAGAAATTGTTTTAATGCAAGAAAAGTTAAGCACGATTTTAAAACTTTCAAAAAAATTGAAATCCCTGGAAATCAATTCGAATTATAAAACCATGTTCAAAGTAGACAGTCCTAAGATGTTACAGCTCGAAAAACTGTGCTTAAATATAAGAGATTATATAAGATACAAATACGATTCAAATAGTTCAAAGAACATGCAATTATTTTTTACTTCCATCCTTGAATCATCTCCTAATATAAAAATGTTAGAATTGACATGGAATGACCAACACATCTTTACTATTCCGTCTCTCCCAAAATTGAAGAAATTCAAAGTTCAGTCAATTAATTCAAATTCACAGCTTGATAGAGATGCATTAGACAATTGGTTGCTAAATGCACCTGCACTTGAATATTTTGAACATAATATAAATTTTAGTATGGATGCAAGTGAATACTTTCATTCTATTCGACACATCAAGCACACAAAACCTTACTTACGGTTGGATAACCTTCGTCAAATTCTTCCAAATATAGAAGGAAAAATTGTTAGATTTGAAATAACATGCGAAATAAATGAAGTAATGTCTAAAGATATCACAACATTCTTATCTACCCAAACTGAAACTTTGGAAGTGTTGGAAATTCGGGAAAAACCGAGAAACATATTAGAAATTCCATTACTTAAGCAATTGCACACACTTATATACGAACGTACTCATAATCGATATGTTCAAACCATTTTACATTTAAAATCAGAAAGATTTCCGAAGTTAAAATTTGTTTCTCTTTTAAATGTATTTGGGAAAGGTCATCCGTTTACTGAATTATATCCAACAGTTGAAAGTTTAACACTTGAAAAGTTTAAAGTAAAGAATTGGAAAAGGATATTTCCAAATTTAAAATCATTTACAACAACCTGTACAGATCATGATTATGAAAATTTATTAGATTTTCCCCCTAAAGTTGAATCCTTGGAACTTTGTCTTTACACAGAGTAAGCGCAATACAGTACATTTCGCATAATTTTTCTATTTATTTTTTTAAACATAGTTTTGGAAACGAAAGACAATTTTGGAATTTGATGACTAGAAACGCTGTGATTGACTCTAGAAGTGTGTTTTACAAAGAAGGCGTCAATGATAAGGATAACGAAGAATCAATAAATCAAAATCTTCCTATATTACCAAGTAATGAATACCTTATTAACTGAAAATATACAGAAAAATCATTATTAGATTACTAATAATTTTAGCTTAAAATTCGTTTTATTTTAGATTTGAATGTTCTCAAAATTGGAAGTTCCAATGATGTTCACGTTAAAACAATAGCCTACATAACTCTTCATTATAATTTTAGGACATACAGAAAACTGGAATTTAATATCAAGGAAAACATTTTCCAAATTGTATGTTCACACTTTTGTAAGATATATTTTGTATGATTTAATAGTAATTGTTTTTTTGCAGATACCAAAAGAAATTATTCAAATTTTAAATAACCACCACAATGTTATATTTGTTTCAACGTATTAAAGATTGCAGACATTTTTGATTAACAGTCGCTTTCTCTAAGCGGATTCATAATTTTCTGAAAAAGTACTATGGAAGAACGTATCCCGAAACACTTCCAATGAAAAAATCAATTATACAATTTAAGTTAACAAAATTATGTCAACTGAAACCCTTATTCAAACAATTGTGTACAGAAATAATTTAGTAATACAATCAGCGTAAAAATACTACATTCTCACAGAGTTAATTCATTTTTGAACGAGTTTTTTGGTACGTGATATTTTGAGCTAAATAATTCGGATAAACGCTTATTAATTGTAATTGAAACTGCAAAACTGCAGCTGTCAGTCGGACAGGTATTAGTTTTACGAAGTATAACTGTAATTTGAAAAATTGTCTTGCATAGACAAAACAAATAAAGTCTTAAATTATTTCTCAAAAATATCGTAATGGTATATAACAAAATCAAAGAATCCGCCTCTTTACTGAACAATTTATTAAGTCGTATAAAATAATTATTGTAGGAGGTAGTAGAAGTGGCACTAAAATCATTTTTTGATTCAATTGATTTGCTTAAATAACCAAGTTAATTTAAAAAAAATAGCTAAAAACAGATCTTTGGGGGGAAACAGTTTCGTAAAATGTTGAATGGTCGTTGAGTAAATGTTTTTACGGACAGTCGGACAAGTTAAATGTGAATGATGAAGGTGATGGATGAGGTGAGATTGAAGAAAAAGGTGCAGTATAACGATATTTTCTGTTTTCAACATCGTTGCACGTGCACCAGCGGTGTTGCTATAACCAAATATTTCAAACCAATTTTTGACTATTAATCGAGCAAACTACACGAATAGTCATTGAACATGGCCCAAAGTAGGCCAAGATCAACATAACTAAATGTTAGTTTAAACAATAGTTGACATATTAACTAATTTGTCATTTTCATTTTTTATTTTTCATTATGAAAACATTTGCTTAAATATTTAATCTATTACAGTAGACTGACCTCGTGTAACAATTGTACAGCTGTTTAATTAGTCGGACCACAGCTAATTTAATTTATTTTATACTAATTTATTTATTTTATATTTTGGTGTTTTTTGGCTATCATCATTCATCAAAGCTTGACAACAAAAGTTTGAAGTTTTCTGACAAACTCTCAAACCAAACGCTCGAAAGCGTTCAGGATGCGTACACTCACAATTTGTGTTGAACTTGAGTTACCAATTCCAACAAGTTAAATGCTCCCTGTATATAAATTGTCATTCCTCTAACATTAAAAGCTTCATAAATTCAACTTCAGCGCAGTGCATAATTCTTGTTTTATTTTGAAGAAGACCAACGGTTGAACAATTACTTCTTCTACACACTGTAACATAAACGACAAAAAATAAATTGTAAAGGGATTAGTACAAAATTATATTTTCAACATTCCCTGAGGGCTTTTTTGAAACCTAACCTTGAATTTACAAAAATAGAATCATAAAAGGGTCTTTCTATTGTCAGATACTTATTTTACAGAGAGTTTCACATTCTGTGTCGAATTATTCCACAAAACATTTAATAATGTATTTTGCTTCTGTTTTCAACAAGTTTATTAATACGGATTTAATTTCATTGAAAAATGGAGATTTATTTGCCGGACGAAGTAAGTTTTTTTTAGTATCATTCAAATTAATATTTATTATTAAGATAAATTATATTATTCCAGATATGGAGTAAAATACTGCATAATTTGAGTACAAGAAATTTAATAACATTTAGATTGGTATCCATTCAATGGAACAATGTTTCACTTCTCTGCCTCAAGGAACGTGATATTCAAGTGACAATTAGAAACGATGAAGATTGCGAAATCCTTAAAAGTTTTAGAAGCTTATTTTGCGAAAGTGTTATCATTAATTTCGTATTATTTCCGATTTCAATTCATGTTTTGAAGGATTGTATTACCCGTTTACCTGGAAATCTTCTACGATGTACGTTAAATATTCATATTCCACAACGAGAACCACAAGAAAAAGAAATTGTTTTGATGGAAGAAAAGTTAAGGATGATTTTAAAACTTTCAAAAAACTTGAATTCCCTGGAAGTAATTGTTGGTAATCAGGCCATGTGCAAAGTGGAGAGTCCTCAGATTTTTCAACTCGAAAAATTGAGTTTAAATATTCAAGATAATTTAGGATTCGAACAAAATTTAAATAAATCAAAGGAGATGCAATTATTTTTTACTTCCTTCCTTGAATCATCTCCTAATATAAAAATGTTAGCATTGACATGGGAAAAGCAACGATACCCGTTTACGTTCAGTATTCCTTCCCTCCCTCAATTGAAGGAATTCTGTCTTCAGGCAATGGATTCCCATACACCGGAAGTGATTGATAAAGGAACATTGGACAATTGGTTGCTAAATGCACCTGAACTTGAATATTTTGAACATAATTTACTTTTTGAAATGGATGTAAATGAATATCTTCATTCTATTCAGCATATCAAGCACGCAAAGCCTTTCTTGCTGTTGGACCACGATCATCTTCATCAAATTCTTTCAAATATAGAAGGAAAAATTGTTAGTCTTGAACTAACATGTGAAATAGATGAAGTAATGTCTAAACATATCACAACATTTTTATCTTCCCAAACGGATTCTTTGGAAGTGCTGAAAATTCAAGGAAATTCAGAAAACAAATTCGAAATTCCATTACTTAAGAAATTGCACACATTTATATACGGATGTTGGAATACTCGAGCCATTTCAGATTTTAAATCAGAAAGATTTCCAAAGTTAAAGTTTGTTACTTTTTTAAATGAATTTGGGAACCATCATCCACTTACTGAAGTATATCCAACAGTGGAATGTTTAACCCTTAAAAGATTTCAAGTAAAGAATTGGAAAAGGTTGTTTCCAAAATCGATTAAAGCAACCTGTACGGACCAAAACTATGAAGATTTATTAGATTTTTCACCTAGCGTTGAATCCTTGGAACTTTGTCTTGATATAAAGTAAGCCCAATATTTATTTTTCATATAATTCTTCTAGTAAAAAAATTATTTTTTAACATAGTTGGGGGAAAGAAGAACAATTTTGGAATTTGATGACTAGAAACGCTGTGATAGATCCGGAAAGCGTGTTTTATCTAGAAGGGGATAATGATAACCCAGAATCTAAGAAGGAAAATTTCCCTATATTACCAAGTAAGGAATACTTTTTTAAGGTTGCTATAATGGAGAAATGTTAGTTTCTCCAAAAGTTTTCCGTATTTTTTGTGAAATGGCAACATCGCCCATTCGGGAAACTGCTAGAAAAAGTGAAGTTTCACTAAAGGTTTTCCGAAAAACGGGACTTTCGGGGAAACTAAAAAGTTTCTCTTTTACTTCACCCAACTGCACTTTCTCTATCCAAACTCATTTCAGCACCTAAAATGAGGCGAGTTGGTATAACTGATATGTGCTATGTGTTCTCATATGAACTGATCTAAAAACTTATCCAAACTTCAAATCATACAAAGCGCAACGTCTGTTTACATTTAATTTAATTAAAATTCTAATTGTTCATTCATAATTAAATATGGTAAGTACCTCAGTCTAAAGTTACTTTTAATGGCTTCCTGTAACAGGAAGCCAAGAGACAAAGTAATTAATATAATTCCTAATGATTTTCTATTAATTGAAGAAAACAAAAGCAGCTGATAAGCGGAAGAATACTGTTGAAAAATTAGGAATTGCAAAGAAAAAAAAGATCGTTTCACCAATTGTGGATGGACCAGCGACGCCTCATGCTGACACTGTGGAAGTCAGCGTAATTGAGACTGATACTGTCAACAACACAGACGATGGAAAACCCAAAATTCGATTCACTGCTGGAATGGATTTGGAGCTACTCAGAGAAGTATACGTCTCAAAGCCCTTCATCGGCAGTTACAGAGAAGTCCCCAGGAACTTTGAGAAAGTATTCAAGAATTTACAATGGACAACAGGGAGCGTGAAATCAATTCGAAAGAGGTTTGATGTTTTGAGATTAAAACACCGTTTGGATGATGCTGCCGCATTGCGAAGGTAAGTCATCACCAAAGTCTTCTGGCTTCCTGTGACAGGAAGCCATATTTTATTTGTTTTTAATTTTTAGCTCTGGGACGGAAGAAGAATACGACGAAAAGAAGCAACTGCTAACTGAAATTAAGGAAGCTATGGACTCAATTGAGAAGACTAAAGAAGAAAAAACGGAAGCAGAAAAAGCAGCTGACGAATTGAAGAATACAGACTGTGAAGCGGTCCGTGAGGCTGCTCTGACTACACTAGTTAAACCAGGTGATCTTTTAAAATGAATTCATGCATTATTTTTTTTTAATCTTTCACATAGCTTCCTATTACAGGAAGCTACGATAAAAATTCAAATTAATAGTTTATTAATTAAAATTCATTTAAGGTACATCAAAGGAAATCCGGAAGAAGGAATCTTCAAAAGGAAATGGGGACCTGGCCGAAATTTTTAAGCAGAAGAACTTAAATGAGCAAGTATATCTTGAGAAGCAGTTTGCTTTCGAGAAAGAAAAATTTGAACAAACAATGCAGCAGCAGCAGATGGACCGTGATGAACGAGCAAAAGATAGAGATCTTGAATACCGCCGTCTTGAAATACAAGAGCAAGCAATGAAGAACCAACAGGAAATGATGTTGGAAGTACTTAAAAAGTTTGCCAAATAATATATCTTAGTTAAGAAATTCAAGTTTATTTAACAGATGTGACTAAATAAACGATAGGGAGCTAATTAAATTAAGCTAATTCGTTGTTTGCCAAATACTGCTCAAGGGTAGGTGGGTTTAAATTAAAGTATTGTGATGTTTGACTGCCATATAGACACGTATGACAGTTAGAAAGAATTGTCCCTGCTTTGTAATAAAGTCCTACCGGCTGTAAGTATATTTTCAGGTTTTTTTTAAAATCGAGGAAGGCGAATTGTCTTACTACTTTTCCAAATTCCCACTCCACAGACTCGCGAACTGAGCTCATTCTTTTGTTAAATTCAGCCTGGTTTGGAGTTATTAATCTTGACCGTCTGAACCCACACTGCAGCTGCGGTCGATGAGGATATGCTGGGTCACCGTACACATAAAAGTGTTGGCCATTTGCTTGTCTTAAATGATCAGCTTCTTGAAGAAAATTACTTTTAGTAAGCATGAAGCAGTCGTGCCGACTACCGGCTACTGGACCATACAAATTAGCGATTAGTCCGTTTGGAGTTACAACAGCTTGGAATTTGATGCCATGCAGACGCTTATGTCCATTAAACGCTACTCTTTGTTTCTGATGTGGTCGGCAAGTGGGTCTTAATGTACCTAAAAATTTAAACAAGCAATTAAAAAAAATATCTTTCAAGGCTTCCTGTCACAGGAAGCCTACCACTAGTCATACCATCTATAAATCCCCAGCAGTGAGGAAGCGGTCCTCCTTTTGTTTCGATGGCCTGGGCCAAGTTTTCAAGGTATGCTGGAGCCAACCAATACTGATGAAGAGTGGTTACCAAAAACCCAAAATTTTCCACCACGTATTGTATCATTCTGTTGAAAATTCTACTTAACTCATCCTTTCTCCTATTAAACATGGGAGTCAATTCCTCTAGCCGGTTTGGATATGCGAGTCTACGAAGCATGATGTGAATTCCTAATAATTAGAAACGGACTTTTAGCTGTGATTTGTAATTATTAAAATTTTACAATACCTTCAAGAGTGGAAAATTTTAATCCATGACTTGTGTTTAGATAACACGGTAATCTAAGACCACGGTGTAGCCTTATAATATGATCCCTTCGAAACCGGAAGTAAAAGTCATATTTCGAATCTGGATAATTTAATAACTTGAAATAGCTTCTCTTCTCTTTCTTCGACCTCTTGCGCTTGGCTAGCCCTAAAACGACGGCGACATCGTCACCAGAGAGTAGGCCGTATTGAAATAAATTCATTATTATTGAATTAAATTGGCTTCCTATAACAGGAAGCCACACAAGTTCAATTGAATTGATAAAAATTTTGAATTTGGACTTTGATTTGTATATGAACTTCGCGGGGTTTCAAAACTTTTCCAAAATTAGCAACTGAGAAGTTTTACTTTCCCGAAATCTTGGAAAAAATTCGGAAAACTCTTGGGGAAACTAACATTTCTCCATTATAGCAACCTCACTACTAAAGATACATTGAAAAATCATTGCATTACTACTTGTTTTTTGCTGAAATTTGTTTTATTTTAGATTTGGATGTTCTCAAAATTTTACATTCTGGTGAGATTCACGTTTACGCAGTGGCCTACATAACTCTTCATTATAATTTTAAGACATACAGAAAATTGGAATTTCATATCGAGGAACACTTTTACCAACTTGTATGTTCACACTATTAAAAAATATATTTTGTACGATTTAATAATTTTAGTTATTTTGCAGATACCAAAGGAAATTCTTCAAATTTTAA
>JAQGCN010001118.1:0-11574 GCA_034699725.1 Friesea truncata | reverse complement strand
TCTGAAAATAGAATTTACAATGATAGAAATGATAATAAAAATAATGAATGATCGATCAGAAAGAAGTGATTTGTGTCAAAGATGTTAAAGGAAATATAGATAGGGCATGACGATAAATAACAAGAACTATTGGAAGGGCATGGAGAGGAGAATTTGTTGATTTTTGGTGCTGTTGTCAAAGAAATAATTATTTCTTCAAATTCTTTTTGGCTAAAGTTCCGAAAGTATGTTTGTCGCTTCAAATTGTCCTTGGTGGAACGGCTTGGCAGGCCAAGCCAAAGGTATCGCAAGCCAAGACTTTTCGAAAAGCCTGCAAGCCGGCTTCATTCGTACATCATCCTGTATTTATGGGTAAAAATTTGTATGTTACAACTTTTTAGAGTGATTTTAGAATTGAAAACACATAATTTCATTTCGCTAATTACTATTGTAATAATATGCAGACTGTATTCTCAAAAAAGCTTTAAAATATGCGTGGAAATTTTTTTTAGATAAAAAATTTCTATGGAAATAAAAAATGCGGCTTGCATGCCGCCAAGCCGGTGATTTTCGTTTCTAAGCAAGCCAAGCCAAGCTTTGAAAATTTTTAGCAAGCTTGTGACTTGTGACGACTGACGAACCCTAAGCGGAGCGAACAAATGGAAGCGACAAGGTTGCTTTCGGAACTTTAGGCAAAGAAAATTTTTAGAAATAATTATTTCTTTGACAACAGCACCAAAAATCAACAAATTCTCCTCTCCATGCCCTTCCAATAGTTCCTGTTATTTCTCGTCACGACCTATCTATATTTCCTTTAACATCTTTGGACGAAACCGATCGAAACAACATCAAAGTGAAACTGTCCAAATTGGAAAAAATTACGTTGGACGTCCAAAATAAACATCAGCAACTCAACGATCAGCTGTATATTCAGTCAAATAAAGAATACATTGTCATTCACGGGCTTGAAGGGAATCTGGAAAATCCGGAAGTCAGAAATAAAGAAATTGAACGACTTTTTGAAAAGAAAATGAAGTTGAACCCTACACCAGAGTTTGATTATGCAATGCAGATGGGACGCTTCAATTCAATTAAAGTCTTCATTCCATGGCCCTCCGATAGATAACGTATATTTACAGCTGCTAAATTGATGAGAGATGAAAGAATATTAATTCAACGTGTACTACCTACATCTGTAAGACAACAGCGAAAAGAACAGCGAGCAAACAACCAACAAAACACGCATGATGCCCCCAACCCCAGTCCCTCCAGTTTACAGGCAAATCCAAACGAAAAAATCAACAACATTACCGCTCATAAACCAAATAAGACCTCAAACACATCAGCGAAGCCTAATCCCTTCACTATGGGAAGTTCCAAACCTTAAACCTAAATCCAGTATTTAAAACGCACTTCCATGATGAACACAACTCAAACTCTTCTTTTGCTATATTTAAAGCCAATACAACTCCAGACATCCAGACACCCTTCAGACTCAAACCAAACTGAAAAACCTTCGACGCCACAATATTAAATCAAATTGACAATTTGAAGCACTCTCTCTCTTTCTTAGCTGCAACTCCCCCTCCGGAATTACTCAGCCTAATGCTACATTCAAATCCAAAACTAACTTAAATTAAAAATAATTATTCCATAAATTAAATTAAGAAATATGACTTATGAATTATCACAAAATCTTCATGTAAAATTAGATATTGATTGGCCCTTGGCATATCAAATAAATAAATTCATTCATTCATTCATTTTGTTTTTCCTATCAGATACATGAATATTTTAAGAAGAGTATTATCTAACTTGCTATCAAGACAGAATTTTCGAAGTCCTTTAAGTTTTTATTTTGTAATAAACCCATGCAGGGGGATAGAATTTTGGTATTTTTGTATTAAAACGAGCTGCAACTTTTGCATTTTCTATCGTATACACGAATATTTTCAAAAGAGAATTATCCATCTCACTTGCTATCTAGACAGAATTTTCAAAAATTCCTTTGTTAGCCGCTAACAGCGAAACTGGAAAGGCTTATGGTATTACCGAATCTGTCCGTCCATGCGACCATTCGTGCGTTCGGCCGTCCAGGTTTACTTTAATTGCCATAAAAAGAACCCACTTTTTGAAGCAATTGAAGAATGTATTGTTTTTTTAATTTGTACAAATATTATAATAACACACTGGGTAAGCAAGTAGGAACAGAAATCTTTAAATATTCTAATTCGTCTACAACAGTAGAGTTATAGAATTACAACGCCGTTTTTAGCTGTGGGTTTACATAATCAATAATTCCATCCTGCTGAAAATTCGAATTCTGTGCAAGAAAAAATAAAATGAGATAATTCATTAATATGTATGAAAAATTTCTTACATTTATTCCAATTTTGACATGGATATCTTTATAATTTTGAATTATATCAGTTAGCAAGCATTTAATTTCACTAAACGTTATTCTTTCTTTTGGATTTTGTTTCCAGCATTTCAGCATAATATCATCATATCTGAAATTCGTCATAATGTTTGTAATTTAATTCCTTATTAACATTACACATTCAACATGTCAAAAACTTACAACTGATTATTTGAATACTTTGGAAATTTTAATCTTAATCCAGAAATAAGTTCATCTACAAAACTAATATTCCAGGATAATCCAGCATATGGAGTTAGTCCAAGTGAAAAAATTTCCCATAATGTTACACCATAAGCCCAAACGTCGGATTTACTGGAAAATTTCATTTGTGCCAATGATTCAATTGCCATCCATTTCCACTAGTTTATAAGAGTTAAGAATAGTAAATAAGACTTATATAAATACTAGCCGTCAAGCTCGCTTCGCTCGCTTTTGGCTAGCCCGCAGGGGCACTATGGACTGGTTGTAATGCCGCTCTGGTTACAATAAAGTGTAGCCTCCAGCTCGCGAATCGAGCTTGACGGCTAGTTAGGTATATTCATGGTTAAATATGGTTAAATTTTAGTATACGTACAACACAAAACTATCAATACAGCGAACTTTACTTTAAACTTCAAAATTTTAATCTGTAATTAAAGCGTGGTAATTTCATTCTAGTGGTAGCTGTATGCTGGTAACCGCAAAATATTGTCTAACAAGTTTTCGAATGACACCTCAATCAAAAAAATCTTTTGGGTCATTCAAAAATTTATGACGAACAAATTAAAAAAAATTCCGTTTAATATTCCAATATTTATGACATAGACTTTTAAAAAAATCCATTATAAAACCGTATTGAACAACCACAATATCTTCGGCCTTAGACAAAATCCATGCTATGTTTTTTATATTAGGAATTTGAAATGAATTTTTAAAATAAATAAATTTGTAACGGATTTTTGTTACAAAAATCTAAGCCTGAAGTTAGGCTATTGTGTGGTTGTTCAATAATTTTTTTTACAAAAACAAACTATGGCAGGGATTTTATAAGTAATCCTTTTCATAAGTTTTTATAAGTAAAAAATTAAATTATGGCATGAATTTTTACGATTTAGTAAAAATGACAACAACTGTTAACTTCTAATTTATTATCGACTCAAGCAATCCGCTAACTCTGCATTTCCTCTTTTTCTTTGCTGCAGTTAAGTTTAAATTTTTGAGGGGGAGTGCACAGACAGATTTTATATTTTAGAGTATTTGATACTCTTCTACTCGTGCAAGGAATTTGAGAGAGGAAGACATGCGTGAAATTGTTTCTGCTGTAAAAATAACTGACCGTATACTTTTGGTAGCGTATACAACCTTAAATTTTATGATAAAAATAGGGGCCAGGGTTCGAATCTCACGAAGTTTTTCATTTTTTTTTAAAAAAATTGAATTTTTTTAAGCAAAGATGTTAATATTGATTATTAGCTATCGATTGACAATTTTCCCTTATTTTTAAGTTGTGTCACTCCAGAGATCCTTAATTTCTAAGGCACAGTGCACAAACTCTTGGAAATATAAAATAGGATTACAAAAAACTTGATTTAATGAGCATACCGGTAGAGGACAGGCACTTTTTTTTACATAGGTGTAACCAACCAATTGTTTTGATAAACCAAAATCGCTTATTTTAGCGATAAAATTTTTGTCAAGTAAAATATTCCTTGTTGCTAAATCCCCATGTACAATCTGGAATAAAATAATAATTGATTTGTTCCATTTTTGATTGTTGCAAATCAGAATGGATCTTTGCAACCTTTTTGTTTTCTAAAAATTCCATTCCACATGCAATATGATTCGACCATATTAATAAATCAAACGTGGTTAGCTTCACTACTTGATTTTTAGAACTTTCTTCGTTTTCAAACTCGACAAATAAATCAAGAAACATTTCACTATGCTTAGTCAAATAACTCAATAACGACACCTCACACAGCTCGAGACAAATTAACAGTTCCCCTAAATTATTTTGTAATATTATTATATTAACTTAAAATAAGATATATTATTCTTACTATTTTTTAACTTGGATGTAAATGCTCCGATTAGGGCTACTATATTCCTATGCTCTCCAATAAAACACAAAACTTTTAATTCACTCATTAACAGATTCAAATATTCCAATTTATCAGGTCTCATTGACTTAATTGCCACTGGTATTTGTTTCCCATTTCTCTCTACTATTCCTTTCCTTACAATTCCATACTCCCCACCGCCAAGTACACTACTTTCATCTAATGAAACAATATTTCTATTTTCTATACCAAATTGTAATAATACAAATTAATAATATTTACCCAATTTGATATAATTTCGTTCCAGGTCATATTTTTTGTCATAAGGTATTGCTTCTGGGGAAATGTTGAAAATTAAGATGTTAAAAGACGTCTTAATTCATCGAAGTCAGTTTTCAGACTTAACTTTATTCAATACTTAATTTATGATTACAACGGAGGGGGTGGAATCTTGTTAAGATTCCACTCTAATAAAATCTGTGATAAGAGCTGTGAGAAAATGATCTCTAAACTGACAGCTCAGCAATAAACTTGAAAAAGCAAATCATAACTAAAGAATGCATGAATTATTATTAGATTGTAATGTAAATGAATTTGCATTATTTTCAACACATCCCTCAAACTAATAATAATCTAAATCTAAGCACAACGAAGAGATGGGAATGGTATCATCTTTACAATGATTCAATCCAGCAGCAAATGAAGTCCCACCTTTATCCTTCAAGGGAACCTCTGCGAAATCCTGTATGCCAACCCCGTGGTGTCTCCTCACGAACACAAATATTATAACAGTAAAAATGGTCATTGTTAAAATGACCACCCCTAATCCTATGATCCATCCGGTTTGATCTGGTACATTTAACCCTGCAACAATGGCCCTTTTACAGAAACCAAATTTCAATTCCAGTAAAATCACTCCCATCGTTAGGACGGAGAACACAAATACAAATGCAGCTAACTTTCTCCAACTGACGATACCCGTCCCCTGTGTACCATGGTTGGGCCCAAAGCCATCACACAACTTTTCTCCTCCACTGCGTGATTTACTACTGAATTCGTAAAGATTTCAGAATTTACCTGGTTTTCAATAATATTGAGACTGATATTCTCCATTTCGACTGTTGTTGTGGAAGGTTCATCTTTAGTACTTGGAGTATGTTGGACTTGTTTTACACAAGTATTCGCTCCTCTCGAAATTAGTGGCCTGAATTTCATTATTTGAACTCCATTACATCTTTTAGCTTCAAGATCTCTTATACCATTACGGTAGTAAACGATATCTCCTACTGGGTATTTCCTCACAGTGAAACCCCTATCCAACAAAACATTCTCTGAAAAGAGGTTAGCCCCTCCAGGAATGTAGTACACATTTCTTAGTTCAATTTTTCTCCATAAGTTATTTATGAAAGCATCCATTTTTACTGTACCTTTTTCAACTGCAAGCGCTGTAGACTTATTTGCAAGTGTGACCTTCTTCGGCTTTGAATATTTTTCATATTCAAAGAACCACTTTAACTCACCACAGTAATGCGCGTCTGCACCTGAATCGTTCACCCAGTCATCTTTCTGATTTAATGACTTGTGAGTCGTGTAAGCATACCCTGAATCGTCATTCTCATCTTTTTCTGGACATTCTTGTTTCCAGTGACCATAATTTTTACAAATATGACACTTTGTTGCCTTTTTCTTTGCATTAATTTCATCTTTGGACATTCTGTCATGATTTCGTTGAGTATGGCGCGCTTTACACGTGTCACTACTCCCTGATGTCCTAATCTTCTCCTCTTCATCAATTTGTAGAGCCTTTAAACGGGCAAGAAGTAACGATGACGTCTGCTTATTCAGATCAACAGAACGCGATGCTTCTTTAAAGTATCTGTACTTCTCATCCACCAGACACGAAATTACGCGTGCTATTTCCATTTCCTCGTCAATAGCCATCCCCATTGATCGAAGTTGCGCCGCGTAATTTTGAATTTCAAGCATCGCTTTCATTGCTGTCATATCTACACCAGTTTGGACGCCGTAGAACTTCTGAAGCAACGCTTGCTTTGATTCACCAGAAACACTCTGATAAAATGAACTTAGCTTACCCCATATTTCCGCTGCTGTGCGATAACCAGATACAGAGTTTACCTCTGAGTGATCCATTGTGAGCAGCATAGCTGTAGTAGCTTCGTTGTTACCTTTTTTCCAAGCAGTTAAAGGGTCTCCTGCTGCCGTTGGCTTAGAAGTACCATCCACTATGTCCATTATCTCATGAGTCATAAACAAACTTGTAAGCCTCATTCTCCACACTCGGTAATTTTCACCGTTCAATTTGTTGATTGACGCGGTGTCGAACTTTTTAGTATTTATTACTGTCAATGACATCGTGATTTTGTTTATAATATTCTTTTACAGAATATTGGCACTAAACACAAATCTCTTATTGTTCTCCAGTAATAAGCACAGAAAAACTCAGATTAAACTTGTTGTTTTAAAATCTTTTACAGAATTAAAACTATTCGTGCTGATAACGTGTTGAAAATTAAGATGTTAAAAGACGTCTTAATTCATCGAAGTCAGTTTTCAGACTTAACTTTATTCAATACTTAATTTATGATTACAACGGAGGGGGTGGAATCTTGTTAAGATTCCACTCTAATAAAATCTGTGATAAGAGCTGTGAGAAAATGATCTCTAAACTGACAGCTCAGCAATAAACTTGAAAAAGCAAATCATAACTAAAGAATGCATGACTTATTATTAGATTGTAATGAAAATGAATTTGCATTATTTTCAACAGGAAATGATCTCTTCAGACAAATTTGTACTATCGGTTTGGATTCCGTTAAAGAAATTATCTATTTCAACTTTTGTTAGTTGTACTAATTCAGATTTCACTTTCTGCTTTATAAATACTCCAGCGATAATTACGATAATAACAACACTACATGTAGACACTACTGGTAGGACCCAATCGTTACTTTTTTTATACACTTCGACCTTAAATTTCTTCTGCACAGTGTCACCATACTTACTGGTTGCAGTACAAATGTATATACCTGTTACACCTTCTGTAATTATAGGTATCAAAAGTATACTTCCATTTACTTTTATGACTGATGTTGTTGCTATGTCCCAAGTAATTTTTGGAAAAGGATTTCCTTTTGGGATACAATTTATTTCTTTATTAGTTTCTTCCAAGTAAAATTCAACTGTTTCCAACACTGTTTCAAACGATGGTTTAATATAATCTGAAACAATTCGGATTTGTTATCTTAAGTTATTCAGAATTCATCCATATTCTTACCTTCTACATTAATAAACTTTGACAAATTCATCCAATTTTGTGAGTCACTTGGTATAAATGAGCACTTAATTCTATAATACCCAACCATTTCAAGCTTTATGTCATAAGTGGCATTCAATACCCTCCCAAACTCAAGCTGGCTGCGTGTATCAAATTCAGCTGAAACGAAAATGAAATACAATTCAAAAATGTATTGGATAACGAAAAAGTTTAAGAATAGAATATTACTATGGAATACCACTTCGTGATTAGAAGAAGTGACTTTAATAACGGGGTACAATGTGATGTAAAATTCCATTACAAGGACATTAATTGAGATTTTATCTCCAACGTAGACATTTGTTTCATTGATGTTGATTCTAACTATATCTTCTGGGAAAATGTCCTTGTTGTATTCGTATGTAAAATCTTTTTTAAAATTATTTTTTGTTTATCGTTTTTAAAACCTTTTGTAATGATAATTAATAAATCCTTCTGATTCTTACGTAATTTGCGATCTTTAAGATCAAATCCAGTGTAAGAATACATTGCAGCTGCATCATCTTCTCCACATTGTATTATTCCGGCAGATAGAAGGTTGGTTTCTTCCCATAAGGTTATATTTTTCTCGTAATCTTTAACACTTCCTATTTTTGCACATGTCTGCAATCGTACAATGAACAAATTATTACATACAAAACCAGTGTTCGACTTAATTGCCGGGTGGAGTTCCGAATACATGGTGGTTTGCATCAGTAAGTTTTCCTCATCCGGTTTTATCCAAGCTTAGAAGGAATCTAATTGACGATTAAACCATTAAGTATTCGGGACTCCAGTCAATTACCTTCCTCTGGAGCTTTTCTAAAGTGATTGTGCATCCCGATCTATAGCGGCATAGTAAGTCGTCGTATATTTGACGTATAATAGTGCCATCCGAATTTCTCTGACATTTCTTGTAAAACTTGTAGTAATTTCCAGGGGCTTTAACTATGGTCAATGTATATTCACAATTATGCGCAAAGTGTTCCGGCTGATCTGTTAATTGTATTCCGGTTACAAAGCATATTAAGTAAAAACACTATATATTCCCGTATTAAGACTTACATTCATTATCTTGAGTCACAATAACTTGATCCGTTGTATTGGAAGGTTGAATAAGTACTCGTCTAATAGATTCCATACTCCCAACATGTTTACAATAAAGTATATATGGGCTGTTGGCTTTATGTTTAGTAAATTGATAATTCATTACAACCTTATATCGTTCAACAATTGTCAAATTTTTGTTGTAATCAACGAAGTTGAGCAACGATGCTTTCCAACTTTCAGGAAGATCTCCGGCGGAAATTATTTCAACTTGTTTAGTAGGTGAGAAACATGATATTTGTGTTCGATTATTTTTAAGAATAAAAGTAGAATCATGTTTTTTAATATCTGGTCCTATTTTTGGTTTATCCTCTAATTCATATGGTATAAATACGGGGTCATCTGCATAATTACCACTAATCGACGTTGTTGTGCCTTTGAAAAAAATAATTTAAATTTTTAACAAAGTTTTTAAATATTTTCTAAAAAAAATTTCTTACGAATCAGAAGTAATGTTTGGAAACAAATCAAACTTATCATAATAAATCTTGTTTAATGAACCCACACTACGAATGAGTATAAAATAATACTTATACTATTATAATTAGTTTCATTCGACCCTGAAAATGCAAATTGCACGGAAAAGGAAAAGAAAAAGCCACGAGAGGATTCCTAGAAAACCATTCAATTCAAATGACAATTTCTTTTACTTATTTAATTTGATTGATAAGTTTAAAATGACATTTCTTAGTTCCGGCTTTTTTGTTTATATAAACAATATTGTCATCTCCATCTCATTCGAGAATGAGTTCTGCACGCATAAAAAACGATAATAAACTAATAACCAATGAAAATGTATTCCAATTTTGGCATCCACAGTTTTAGAATTTTGAATTATATTGGTAAACAGGTGCCAAATTTCACTAAACGATCTTTCGGATTTTGTATCTTGTATTTTAGCAAAATATCATGATATCTAAAATTCGTCCCAATATTCATAATTCAATACCTCAAATAATACAATCAAGAAGTAAAAAAAACTCGCAATTTGTTATTTGAATACTTTGGACATTTTAATCTGTCTGTTGAAGTTAAATTTTAATTTTGTCATAAACCCATGCAGGGGGATGAAATTTTCATCTATTTGAAGTAAAATCGATTGCACATTTTCAGTTTCGTCTCAGACAATTATGAGAATGTCATATCAATTTATTCCTAAAACATTGTCTAATGTTATCGGGACAGAATTTTCCAAAAAGTCCTTTGTTAAGTTTTTATTTTGTCATGAAACCATGCAGGGCGATGAAATTTTCGTTTTTTGTACTAAAAAGCTGCAAGTTTTGTATTTCCTATCGGAAACAGGAAAATATGACATGAATATTTTCAAAAGTTTGTTTATCTCACTTGCTATTTAGGACAGTATTTTCAAAAATTCTTTTATAAAGTTTTTAGGTAGTCACAGTCCCATCCAACGGGGGAAATTTTGGTGTTTTTGTACTAAAACGAGCTGGAACGTTTGTAATTTCATATCGGTTACATGAATATGACTTAGATATTTTCAAAAGAGTATTATCCAACTTCAAACCAACTCGGATCGACTTATCCACTTAAAACTATCAACGTTAAAACATCTTAAATCTCTAATCTTAATCTTAAAACTATAAAAATACATAAAACATTTGGAGATCATACTTTAACTTTGAAAACAAAACAAGAGTAAATTCATTCTCCTCTTTGAAGATTTTTTCTTTATATGAAACTTTAAACTTTATATGAAAAAATGAAAATAAAAAAAAAACGTAAAAGATAACGTGTAAATTTACTTTTCTATAATTTACCTTGATTTGTCCTACAAAAAAAAGAGAAAAACTCTTTTTAGCTTACTTTTTTCAAGAGATGATGATGAAGAGAAGGAAGCTGTGAAAGGAAATCAATTCAATGACTCTCTCCATGTTCCTTGCAATCCATGCAAAAAACTCTAGTAACTACGACGCACGAGCGGAGAAAGTGAAAACCCGTAAGATAGAAGTGAAAGTTAGAGTTAGAAACTTTCCTTTTTTGTATGCTGACAATGGTTTTCTTTTTTTCTCTCTTCTTGAGCAGATGAAGACGCATGTATTAAAGCATTTTGAAGGACTCAAAGCTTTTTACTAAACTAAACCCAGAGAAATCATCAGCAGCGCCTGAAGGAATAGAAACGGAAACATTTCACCCTTAAACCCCAGTTTTTATAATCACAGAAAAAGAAATGAAATTTTTCTCATACAGAGTGAAAGTGATGTGTGCCATTGAATGAATCCACCCAACTTAAAATTGAGAGATTGTGGTGATTGTTTCATGTTCACCTCAGATTGATAAGCACAAAATTAGTTACTCTACGTTGAATATAATTTTATTCATCCGTCCAATATAAAATTTAACTGATAAAAGACAAAAAACGTGTACTGTTATAAATACAATGTTCCAAAATATTCTTAACAAGATTTCGTGGAAGAAATTAAAGCAATCAACGAATTCTTGTGATATCCAAGTAGTATCTAAGAAAGTTTTAATTATAATCCTTGTAATACTTTTTACTTCATCGATTGTATCACCTCAGTAAGTTTTTCTTTTATAAATTCAGAACAAAACATGATGATTAAAACTCATGCTAATTAATTTTATTGCTATTAAATTTTCTGTAGTAGTGACAAAAACGCAAGACAAATTGAAAAAGAAGTATTAGATAAAATATTAGGAATTGGAATTTATGATAGCAAAATTCGACCGTCAGG
>JAQGCN010001117.1:0-11581 GCA_034699725.1 Friesea truncata | reverse complement strand
ATTGTACGACAGGGGGAAAATGAATTAATTCTTGCATAATACAAGCCAGTACGCGCAAAATTAGTGAAAGCGGACGAAAATGTCCACTGTAAGCGAAGGTTCGCACAATTTCAAGCTGCTTTAAATAAGTTGCTAAACATAAAATATTTTGTTAAATATTTAAAACAAAATATTTTTAACTTGTTACAGCTGTCCAATTGCTTGTTTGAGCAGTTGCGGGTAGAAAACCATTGCTAAATATTTGGCAATGGTTATTAATTAGCATAACAACAAATATTAGTTTATTTAACACTGTAAATTTCCAAAAAAAATGCCTCATTGAACAATTCTAGAACGACTTTGGAAATAAAAAAAACTCCAAAAAAAATTATAAAATGAACAAAATATTTTCTTTGAAAAATCTATGCATTTTTATGAAATGAAATTCTTTTTTGCGAAAAAATCCCGTAAGCGCGAATTTTTGCTAACACTTCACAACACATATAGACATGAATTCTTTAATGGGTCGTATAAGCGAAAAAACAAAAAATAGCTAGATATTGAACAATTATTAGTTCAAGATTTTAGCTGACTTTATTTGCAAAAATAGCTAAAATTTGTTTAATAAATGCTCAATTTTCGAAAATTCGTTCTCTAATAATGCGGCAGTCTCCAATTGTACGACAGGGGTCCAACACGAAAAGTTTATAGTACGATAGTCATATCATTAGAGAAAATACGGTATTATTATTGCACCTTTTTAAAGTAAAATGAAGTTATACCTAGGGAATAATTTGAACAAGCAAACGAATTAACAAATCATTGTTCAGTTAGTTTTTTACTACTTATTTGCATAATTTCCTTTAAACAGTATTTAATTAGATAGAAATTAAATTACAAGTTAGATAAGGAGGTTATACTTACGACAAAATCTTCTGATTCAGGAATAATAGTTCCTTCACGAAGCCATTGTATTCTGGTGAATGGAGCTCCTGTAATCGTTGATTTAAATAGCGCTGGCTCCCCTTCTTCAACAATTATATCTTTCATGGGTGCTACAGTTGGTGCAACACTCGTAGCAACAGCTAGAAATTCATTAAATTTTTTGTTATTTTTCGATCAATTGGAGATATTCATTAGTATATAGTTTAGTTAACTCAAAATTTAATTTCAGTAAATTCAAATGAATAATTATTCGAATTATTTTAAAAGTAACTATTTCCATTTCTCTTTTCGTTAGGATTAACAATTTAGGGGTTTTGTTTTAATTACGAAAACGTACCTTTAACTACTAATTGGCACTTAGTACTGTCAGATCCTTTATCGTTAGTACCAGTAGCTTCGTATTCTCCTGCATCTTCTGGAAATAGTTTTGATATTTTAACGTAATTGTGTGATTCCGACTTGTAAATTTGTAGAAGTTTTGTTGGCCTGAGAGGTTTTCCATCCTTTTTCCAAGAAACAGTTGGCTCTGTGTTAGAATATTAAATTGTAAAAGTTAGACGTTTTTGTACAGCAAAGTTAATGTAGATGACATTTCTGACCTGGATGACCATCAAATCCACATTTTAATATTATACTTTTTCCATCTTGTACTTCTGTTGAAACAGGCAGTGGGACGGTTACAGATGGAAGCGATGTTGCTTGAGTTGTCTTTGGAGGAACTTTTTTTGCAGGCTGAGGTTTAACGTCCACAATCAATTCAGCAGAACAGCTCGTATCACCTTTTGAATTACTTCCTATAACTTCAATCATTCCTGAATCAGTTTCTACTGCATTTGTGATGGTGAGGTTATGCTTGTTTTTGAATGATGAGATACGATGACGTTGTGATGGTTTTATAGGATTGCCATCCTAAAAAAGCACAATTAATTCAAACTCGTAAATTATTTAATAAAAATTTATACTGTCACAGCATCAACAAACCTTTGTCCACTGTACTTGTACAGGCTCTGTTGACGAAAGCTCGACTTCAAAATTTACCGTATTTCCTTGCATTACTTTCGCATCCTTTAATGTTTTAATAAAGTTTGGCGGCCCAGATTCTTTTGGTTTATCTACTATAAGGTTTGTTGTTGATTTTGCTTGACCAAAAGCATTGGCTGAAATACAACTAAATGTACCAGAATCTTCTAAATACACCTAAAAAATTAAAATTTTCAATATTCAATGCTTTAGCTAGTTGTGAATATTTTTATACATTACCTCTTTTACGTTCAATGTAGATTTATTTCCAGTGGTTACAATTTTGAAATCTGAAGAGTTCTTTATTTCATAGTCTTCTCGGAACCAAGAAATCGTTGGTGGCGGAGCTCCTTTGAATTCAACTTCAAATTGTATGGATGATTTCTCTTGGGTGTAGATTGGTTGCAACTTTTTAGTAAATACTGGCGGAGTGCCGGTCGCAATTGGCTGGCCAGGTTGACCTTTAACAACTTTTTCAATGCTTGTACCCTTTGACTCAGACTCAGTAGTTTCCGTTGATTTTATATTCCGTGTTAATAAGAGATCTCCTTGTCTCTATCAAGTATATTTAATAAAATTAATAATATTTATTCTAATTTTACAATTTAAATGAATGCATTTATTTATACCTCTTTTTGAGTTTGTTTTGATACTTCAGTAACCTTACTCTTGTCGTAAGTTTTTGATTCCTTTTGTTGAAGATCTGGTCCAGGCCTGCTATCAGCTCCACGTTGAGCAGCCATTTTTTCCCTTTCAACTCTTAGCTCGCTTTCCGCTTCTCTTTCATTCAACTGCTCGATTCCAGATTTTATAAAAACGTTACTAACTTCCTTCTTGTTAATATTTCGTGCAGCTTCCTCTATCAGCTTTTTAGCCTTATCTTCTTCTTGTTTTGGTTTACTGATTTGGGCTTTATTTAATTTAGCAGTAATAGCCTCCTTCAAACGCTGCTGGTCCTTTGTCAAATGAGTGGTTGCCTCCAACTGAAACATTTCATATTTTTAATTTAGAATGTTAGTCTTCGTAATAACTCAAACTGTACGAATTTTAAGTAAACATTTAGAGTATTTGATATTTTAAGAATTACATTTACCTCTTTCAGTTTTTGGTAATATTCGTCATCAAACTGTTTGTTTTTAAGTATTTTCTGCCATTCTGTATCCTTGACCTCTTGTTTGGCTCTGGTCTGTTCAGTGGGTCGGAGTAAGTTTCCATCCTTAAATGTTTTCTCCAAACTCGAAAGCTCTTCAGTGTTGCTTTTGTCCCAAGCTGAAATTTTTGGGTAAGGGAAAAAGATACTTACAGGAAAAGATTTAAGACTGGGACACGCGTCTCAGTAGGAGACTTTTAAAGAACAGCAAAAGGTATTTCTAGAAATTGAGTCTAGTTTTTAAAATTCTTTAAACAACAATTGAGACGATACGATTACAAAACAATGGGAATCAATGTATTGTGTTTATGGGAATCTAAAAGACTCTGTGTGTTCTTTCTACCTTTTGGTTCTACGTGTGTATTCCATTGTATCAATTTAAAAATCACACTTACCATCTCTTGAGCTCTTTTTAAGCGTTCCACTAAAATCGTGGCGATTTACAACGCTAAGCGAAGTAGTTGCGCTGGCTTCCCCGAGGATATTTTTGGCGATCACTTTAACTTCACCAGCATCGTACAGTCGTGTCTTTGGTATATCCAAATGGAACATTCCGTCGTACGTCAGTTTATAACGCGTGCCCTAATTAGAAAATACAGCTTTGTTAAATATAGCTTAATGTGGGCACATTATTATTTTAAGCTTACATTTAACACAGTTTTTCCATTCACAATCCAGAGTACCCTCGGTCTTGGTAATCCTGTAATTCGACATACAAATTTGGCCCAATCTCCCTCAAATACTTCTACAGGTTCGGGTTGAGATACAAATACAGGTGGAGCACGCTGACGAATCTCTTCAGGAATCTGTCTAACAGGTTTCGGAGCTTCAATTTCATGAATTCGGCTTATTGTATGATCTTGTACTGAGGTGGGCAATTGGGAGTCGTAAATAATACTTGGATTCGTAATCGTAGTAATTGTAGCTGTAGTTGTGTCAGAACCGTCTGAAAATATTATAAACGATAGCTTAGGTGTGCTCTTAATTTGTAGAATGCTAGTAATAATTTACATAAATTTGTTGCCCGACAAACGTATTCTCCAGCATCTTCTGGGTAAATCCAGTTAAAATTTAATGCGACATATCCAAAGTCGTATATCGGAGTCAGGCGATTTTCTAAAATGGAAAAAATTTATATTTATTTCTCATAATTTTGTCAAATATTGCTTGAACTGACTATGTGTAAGGAGTTTTCCATCTTTGAACCATTCTACTTTCATGTTTGGATCCCCAACTGGGCCCAATTGACAATCCATTTTACAGCTATCCTTCTCCTTCATATTGTCATGACTCTGAATTTGTGTTACGAATCTTGGTGGCTGTTGTTTCTCCGCATCATATAAATCATCTTCGGTAAGTACGACGTCTGATGTATATTTTTTAATTGTTCCTTCCATTTGTAACAAGGTTTCACTTTTCATCATTCCTTTCGGTAGTTGATTTTGTAGAATAATAGAAGGTGATCCTATTTTGAAAATAAGTTAAAAATTAATTTTAAAATATTAAAGATTTTGGTGTAACATACTCTTCACAGTGACTTGAGCTCTTGTTACATCTTCACCAATCAGATTTCTTGCACGACATTCGTAAACTCCAGTGTCCTCTGGTTTCATTGAGTGAATATCTAGACTAATATTTCCAAATTCGTTAAAAGTATGAAATCGAGATCCTGAAACCAGCGGCCTTCCATTATGAAACCACTCAACGACTAAGTTTGCATCTCTCTTGGGCTCTACTTGTGTTTCAAAATGTAATCGATCCCCTTCGGTTAAAGCAGCTGGAATAATCTGTTTAATAAATTTAGGTGGACCTTCTTCTGGCTGATCTTCATGAACACTTCTCACAGTCCCTCGTTCCAGCTCGCTAAACTTTTCGATTACTTTAGAACTGACGCTTGAACTTTCAATTTTACTCTTCACATGCACCTTGCATCTAGTAGTACTAAATCCCCATTTGTTAATTACACGACAGAGGTACTCCCCACTGTCCCTTAGATAAGCATAGTCAAGGTCAAGGCTTACAAATCCAAAATCATTTGTTGTGTGCAATCTTGAACTAGCCACTATTGGTTTCCCATTGTAATACCATTCGACTCTAAGTGTTGGATCGTTAATAGGTTCTATACGTGTTGACAGTTGAAATGACTCTCCTTCAAGTACATTAACATCAGCAAGCTCTGTTACAAAAATTGGCGTTTTTTGTACTTCTTCCTCTTCGACTGATGAAACTTGCTTTATAAGGCTGTCTTCTAGATTTTGGATTGCAATAGCTGAATTTGGAACTTGTGGTTCTAAAATTAAAGACTTTTTGCTTATAACTTGTAGTCTTCCTTCAGTTGTTGTAGTGCCATGAGCATTTGTAGCTTTGCATGTATAAATTCCACTGTCACGAGATAAGATCTTGCTGATTTCAAGAATTACCTTCCCAAATTCATTGACAGTCCGAATACGAGATCCAGTTGTGAGTGGTTTACCATTGTGGAACCATTCTACAATTGTATTGGCTGTGACTGGTGATAGATTACATTCGAATCTCGCAACAGAGTTCTCTGGAAGTTCAACTTGTTTAAGCGGAGTGAGGCTTGGTGGACTACCGCTAGAAATATCCGACCTTTGGTCACTATCAGTATCATCTACACCCAATCCTTCTAAATGGGCAATTTTTTCTAATCCTGTAGATTTCAAGTGGGATCGTGTATCCATTGTTGTCTTGCTCGTACATGAAACTTTGCAACTCGTGACAGCATCTCCATATTCATTGTATGCTCTTACAGTATACTCTCCAATATCGTTTTCAGTTAATGAAGTGATTTCAAATACGACAAATCCAAAGTCATTAAAATATTTAAAACGAGAGGACTCCCTTAGTGGTTGACCATCCTTAAACCATTGAATTTTGAGTTTAGGGTCGTCGATTGGGGTTATCCGAGCTTCAAGATGAATGCTATCACCTTCCGCTGCATCAACGTTGGTCAGTGGTGAAGTGAATACTGGTGCAAGCGTGTTATGTACATCCGGCCTTGAGTGCTTAGTTTTAGGTTCTTCAAGAGTTTTGATTTTGTCCAAACCACCCATCATCGATTTCGGGATTTGCGGATCTAGAATAAGACTTGGCTTGGAGCTACAAGTGAGAGTTGCTTTAGTAAGGTCTGAGCCTAAATCATTTACAGCACGACATTCGTAGAGACCACTATCCTCTTCGTAACAGTAAAGAACGTCAAGAATCACAATACCGAAGTCATGAAAAATTCTGTATTTATGCCCTGATTTTAATTCTACTCCATCCCGATACCAACTAACTTTTAAGTTAGGATCACCAATTGGTATTAGCTTAGCTTCAAAATGAGCTGACTGTCCTTCTTTAAGTATGAGAGGTTGAAAATGCTCGATAAAAACAGGAGGTTGTGGTTTGTAAGGTGTAGTCATGTCACGCTTTTCTTTGTCGAAACCTTCAAGCTCAAGAATTTTGGCATATGAATCAGGTTGAAGGGTTCCATAATCGATTCCACGGTGTCCGCCGATACATCTCAAGAATGCACGTACCCTGTCACTTCCAAACTTGTTCTTTGCAATGCATTCATATTCTCCTGTGTCGAGTTGTGTGACATCTGCTATGTCCAAACTAACAAATCCAAAATCATAGATTGTTTTGATTCTGCTTGAAAGTGGAAGTGGCTGTCCGTCTTTGCGCCATTCCACTGTAAGATCTGGGTCGCCGATAGGTACAAGCGTAGCTTCAAAATGAGCTGAATCGTGATCATGTAAGTTATCCAAGGGTATAAGCTGTTTTGTAAATCTAGGTGGCCTTCCACTAGAATATTCTTTGACATCGATTGTGAAACTGGCTTCGTCTTCACCATAGTCATTTTGTGCATGGCAAGTGTATGTACCTGCATCAAGTAGCTTTAAATCCTCAATCTCGATTACAACCATGCCAAATGAATACACAGTTCGAATACGTGCTCCAGCAGTAATGGATTCTCCATCTTTGTACCAAGTTAAGACCATAGCTGGATCTCCTACTGGTATTAGGCAAGCTTCAAAATGTCCAAGGTCACCTTCATCCAAAACAAGACTTTTAAATGGTGTTGTAAACTTCGGAGGCATTCCTGGAACTCCTTTGACGGGTTTTGGCTTTTCTTGCTTTGGTTTGTCAATCAGTTGAATTTTCTTAAGTCCTTCTTCACCTTTAGGATGTTGTGTTGAAAATATCATATTTCCTTTATCCTCAACATAAACTGTTGTAGATGTTAACGCTTCACCGTAATCGTTCCATGCTCTACATGTGTAGACTCCACTGTCTCTTCCTTGTGCATCTTCCAAATCCAAGCTAATAAATCCGAAATCAAAGAGTAGTTTATGTCGTGTCCCAAGCACCAACGGTTGACCGTTGAAGAACCATTCAATTTGGAGCTTTGGATCCGCTCGAGGTTCAACTTGGGCTTGGAGTTGCATGAATGCATTTTCTTGAAAATGAAATTCAGGTTTTAGTCCTGGATTGTAGTAAGGTTTTTGAAATATTGGCAGTGGAGCAGATGGTCTTCGATCTTGTTTGGCTTCTAGCATTTGCTCAGTTTGTAGGATTTGCTCTAATCCTTCTGCTCCTTTTGGATGAATTGTGTCCCGAGAAATATCAGCAATTTGTCTTACTTTTAGTGTCCCAGACGTATTGGCTTCACCCATTCGATTGACAGCCTTTACGCTATAAATTCCTTCGTCTGACTTGTAGCATTTTTGAATATCAAGGCTAATGTATCCAAAATCGAATTTGGTAATAAATCTTGATCCAGTTTCTAATGGCTTTCCATTTTTGTACCACGTAATAACTAGGTTGGGATCCGCTTTAGGTTCTACTGTGCATTCAAAGTGAGCGTTCGTGCCTTCCATTATTTCCTGATCATTAAGATGAGTCAAAATTGGTACAGGAAATGTGGAAACATCCTGGATAGCTTCCTTCACTACTGGTTTCTCTAATTGTTGAATCTTTTGAATTGCTTGAGGGTGAAGTGTTTCAAATTGGAGTTTCCCAGTTGGTGTTACTTTTATACTGCAACTTGTGATAGCTTCTCCAACCAAATTTCGTCCCTTGCATGTATAGATCCCTGAATCAGTATCACGAAGACCAGAAATATCGAGAGTGACTAAGCCAAAATCAAAATTTGGTTTAAATCTTGAACCGCTTTCAAGTGGGACTCCATTTTTGAACCATGCTACGCCGAGGTTAGGATCTGCCTTAGGTTCAAGGAAAGCTTCAAGGTGAAGATGAGTATTTTCAGGTAAATTATCATAAGATGAAAGATTACGAGTGAATACAGGAGGCTGAAATGAAACAGGTATTTCAGCAGGTCGAGATGGAGCCGGTGCTTCAATACTCTGAATTTTAGGTAGAGCTTCAGGATGGAGACTGGAAGATTCAATTGAGTCGCGTGCTTTCACTCGCATTGTTGTTGATGTTATAGCTTCACCGGCAAGGTTTCGAACCTTACACATGTATATTCCACTGTCTGCTAGTACGGTTGCTTGAATATTTAAACTGATGAATCCGAAGTCTGTTGTGGTTTTAAATCGTGATCCTTGCTGTAATTCTACTCCATTTAAGTACCATTCGTAAGTCAGATTTGGATCATTTATTGGTGTAACGCGACATTCAAAATGTGCAGGTTGACCTTCCCATACTTCTGGTGGTCCAGTAAGAGCTGCTGTGATAATTGGTTTACCATAGTTTACAGGAGCGTCTTCTGGGCGAGCTGCAGGTTTAGCTTCAAGCTGTGCAATTTTAGGAATACTATCAGGATGATGAGATGCCGTAGAAACATTAGGTGTTGTCGATTTAAGATCAAGTCGAGCAGTTGTAATAGCTTCACCATGGTCGTTAACAGCTCTTGCCATGTATACACCTTCATCATCTAGTCGAACAGCTTGTATATCCAAGGCGACAAACCCAAAGTCATGCGTCTTCTTAATTCGAGAGCTGTCTTCCAAAACTTTTCCGTTGCGAAACCATTCAAGTTTCATTTTTGGATCTCCAACTGGGATGAGTCTTCCTTCAAAATGAACTGCTTCATTTTCGGCTGCTTCTGCATTTGCAATAGGTACTGTGAAAATTGGTCTTTGATAAGTGACAGGAACTTCTGCTCTTGAGAGCATTGGTTTATCCTCTAAAGTTTTCAGCTTTGACATCACTTCAATTCGTGATGACTCCGTGACAATACTTTTTTCAGTAATGACCTTCAATAGAAAAAGAAATGTATAAAACTTCAAAGTAAAGATTTTTAATTAACTGACCTGGAGTCGAATGGAATCTGTAGCTTGACCAGATTTATTTTTTACAAGCACTGTATACTCTCCAGCGTCTTCTGGAATACATTTACTGATGTTAAGACTAATGTATCCAAAATCGTTTGTGACATGGTGTCTTGCAGAAGATTGAAGAGGGCGACCATCTTTGAACCATTCTACAGTCACATTCGGTGTATTAACCTTGCATTCGAAATGTGCAGATGCTCCTTCATGAACGAGCTCAGTTCCCATCAATTTTGCAGTAATAAAAGGTACAGGAACTACCTCTTCTGGCATACGTGCTGCTTTTGTTTTTGGTGCTTCTAATTGTTGGATTTTTTGCAAACTTTGAGGATGTTGGGAGTGGATAATTTCTTCTGTAGTAATATTTACTTCACACGTATTTACAGCAGATCCAATTTGATTCTCCGCTTTACAAATATAAGTTCCACTATCTTCAGGATATGCATAAAGAATGTCAAGAGCAACATATCCGAAATCATGCGTTGTTTTAAATCTGTGTCCGCTCTTTAACGGTTGTCCATTATGATACCAATTGATTTTCATCTTAGAATCATTCACTGGCGTCAGATTAGTCTCGACATGAACATGTGATGCTTCAGGCTGGGTGATATTTTGTAAAGCTGTTCTGAATACAGGCGCCATTGGAGCTGGTGTCATCTCTTGGGGTTTTGCAGATGGAAGAGTTTCCAGAGCTTGGAGTTTGGATAAACGCTGTGAATCCATTGTATCCAACTGTAGGCCAGATTTAGGACTAATTTGAACGCTGCATGTAATTTGGGCTTCTCCAACTGCATTTTTCGCACGACAACTATAAACTCCACTATCTTCTGCATAAGCATATAGTAAATCAGCAGCAACGAAACCAAAATTGTGCAAAGTTTTAAAGCGGTGACCAGTTGGAAAAGGAACTCCATCTTTATACCAAGTTACCTTAAAAAATTAAAACAAAAATTGAAAAAAATATTTTTCTATTTAATTTAAAAACAAAATTTTGATTAATATTTTCGTAAAGCTCACCTCCATCGTTTCATCATTGATCGGAACTAAATTACTTTCAAGATGTACTGGTTCTCCTTCCGCAATATGAATATTGTTAAGTGGTTTCAAAAACCTTGGTTTTTCTCGGACAACTTTCTCATCCAGCCTTTGCTTCTTGTAAGGACTTTCTAATGTTTTGATTTTGTCTAATGAATCCAAATGTTGTGTTCCTGTTTCAATAGCTGCCTTTGATAGAACATTTAACTGAATTTGACTTTCAGCTTTTCCGTATTTATTTTCTGCTCTACAAGTGTAAACTCCAGCATCTTCAGCAATGAGATCCTGAATATCGAGGGATACAAATCCAAAATCGTAAATTGGTTTAATCCTACTTCCAACTAGAACTGGTTTCTCATCCTTAAACCAACTAATTCTCATTGTTGAATCTGGATAAGGCTCAACTCTTGCTTCAAAATGACCAGTACTAGATTCTCCAAGTGTAGTTGGACCGGTAAGTGGAGTGACAAATCTCGGTGGTGCTTTTACTGTAATTTCTTCTTCTTCTTTACGTTGATAGCGTGTATGATCTTCAAGCATTCTTAATTTTTCAATATCGTATTCCTGTAAATCTTCTTCTTTTCTTATGATCAATTTACAACTTGTAGCTGCCTCTCCATGGGCGTTACGTGCAACACAGGTGTATGTACCTGAGTCGATTTCTTTCAAGTACACCATATTAAGTGAGACGTATCCAAAGTCATGAATTGTAGAAATTCGATTGCTAGCTTCTATTGGAATTCCATTCCTGAACCAACTGACTTTCAAATCTGAATCTCCAACTGGTATCAATCTAGCTTCAAGATGTACTGGTTGGTTTTCATATTTCACTACATCGCTCAAAGGTTTTGTAAATTGTGGAGCTGTTGTTACACTCTCGACTTGTTTTCTTGTTGCTTGCCTTCTGTTTTCTAACATTTGGATTTGACTCAAACTGGATTCATTCAAAGTCTGGCTTTCAATCACTCCCGTTCCAAATACGTCCAACCGACCAGAATTTATAGCTTGACCATGTGCGTTTCTTGCTACGACTGTGTATTCTCCTTGATCATCTACGATAGAGTTGTAAATGTCGAGTGCTACATATCCAAAAGACTCAACTGTGTTGAAGCGAGAGCCAGATTTTAATTCTTGACCATCTTTGTACCAT